>LGRX02035488.1:0-77638 GCA_001247695.2 Cymbomonas tetramitiformis
CACCTTTTGATTTTCCAGATGAACAGCTGCTCCTGCAGCCAAGCCAATTTATGATTTCAGTAATTTCAACAGTTTCAAGCTCTTACTTCCTATGAGTGTAAGTAGGAAAGGCGCATTTGCGTGGTCGAACGTATCCTCACCTTGCAAGTCTTCTGATGGGCAAGGTGCGGATACGGATCCCTCGATGACCGCATCAGCACGCGCTGCCAGAGCAGCAGCTCCAGCTTTGATCTCTGCCAGTTTTTCTTTCCTCTTCTGCTGCTTCTCCCTGAACTGCGTCGCTACCTCCTCCTCCTCCTCCGAGAAATCGCTCAAGTAGTCGAGCAGGAGTCCGTCCAGGGTCGCATTAGCAGCACCCGCACCCAGCTGCTCCTCCGCCACATCCTGCCCCCCAGCGTCTGCAGCAACCTCACCAGCAGCCTGCTCCTCCTCCACGATCGCCTGCTGCTGCCCCCCAGCAGCAGCTCCACCAGCAGCTCCAGCAGCCACAGCGTCTGCAGCAACATCACCAGCAGCCTGCTCCTCCTCCATGATCGCCTCCTGCTGCCCCCCAGCAGAAGCTCCGGCAGCAGCTCCGGCAGCCCCAGCGTCTGCAGCGCAACCTCCCCAGCAGCCTGCTCCTCCTCCACGATCGCCTGCTGCTGCCCCCCAGCAGCAGCTCCAGCAGCAGCTCCAGCAGCCCCGGCGTCTGCAGCAACCTCCCCTGCAGCCTGCTCCTCCTCCACGATCGCCTCCTGCTGCCCCTCAGCAGCAGGGCCAGCAGCTCCAGCAGCCCCAAGCCGAGTCCAAGGCTGGCTTCGCGCCTTGAGCTCCGCCATCATCCCAGGAGGATATTTCGAAGGCAGGCAAAACTTGTGAAACCCAGCCATGCCATCGCATCCCGCGCGGTGGCACCAGTTCATGTCTGGGTTCTGCTTGAAGCCATAGGCGCACACTCCATGGAAACTGCGCTTGCAATTTCTACAGGAATGCCCGGGTGGCGAGCCATCCACCTTCCCCTTGGCGCAAAACAGGCAGAAGTCGTCCGACCAACTTCCGCACTGTCCGCATTCCCCGGGGTAGGCTGCCCCCGCAGAACAGACCCGGTGATAATACCCCCCACACATTCGGCAGTTGTCATCCAATACGGGCACCCTGCCAGGAACCCGTGAATGCGGGCAGTAAGGCACGCAGCACACTTTAGGCTTTGCAAAGGCCAGCTTCTTCTTTGTCTTGGAGGCTTGTGAATCCCCAGCCCCCGTGCCCACCAAAGCGCCCCCACGCGCTAGCTGGGCTCTCCTCCCTGGTTTTTGGGTCCCTGTCTCTGACTTAGTGTTGCGGCGCGACATGCTTAATTATCGATCGGTTCCCAGTTGACACCAGGGGTCTCGTCCAATAACGCTTGGTCTATGAAATGTGTTTGAGCACAAGGGAGACACGCCCAATGCTCTGCGTAGTCTGCGATGTCCCACAAATAGCAATCTGGCCCCCACCAGCAACGTACTTGTGCTTTGTTCTTGTTGTCTAATAAACAGAATTCACACTCAAGCACGAAACGAGGCATTCTTAGGTAGTGACGGAGTAGTTAGAAATTGCACTTGGTGAGTTCTGGTGCAGAATGTGGTTTAGTTCTACATTCTACTGTCACACCGCCCGTGCGATGAAAGCCCTCCCGTGACTAGGAACATCGCGCGGGCGGTGAGCTGCATTGTCGAAATTGTAGAATCTAATATAAACTCACCGAAACTATCACCGCCCGTGCGATGAAAGCCCTCCCGTGACTAGGAACATCGCGCGGGCGGTGAGCTGCGTTGTCGAAATTGTAAGATCTAATATAAACTCACCGAAACTGTCACCGCCCGCTTGATGAAAGCCCTCCTGTGACTAGGAACATCGCACGGGCGGTGAGCTGGGTTGTCGAAATTGTAAGATCTAATATAAACTCACCGAAACTGTCACCGCCCGCTTGATGAAAGCCCTCCTGTGACTAGGAACATCGCGCGGGCGGTGAGCTGCGTTGTCGAAATTGTAAGATCTAGTATAAATTCACTGAAACTGTCACCGCCCGCTTGATGAAAGCCCTCCTGTGACTAGGAACATCGTGCGGGCGGTGTTCTACTGTGTTGCTTTTTAACATGCAAGGTGCTAAAGCACAAGTTCATATTGTTTTTTCTGAACACTACA
This sequence comes from Cymbomonas tetramitiformis, assembly GCA_001247695.2. Lineage (NCBI taxonomy): Eukaryota > Viridiplantae > Chlorophyta > Pyramimonadophyceae > Pyramimonadales > Pyramimonadaceae > Cymbomonas > Cymbomonas tetramitiformis. Next base: position 2,164 of record LGRX02035488.1, read on the forward strand.
TACACAAAGATGTAATACATCGCTGCTTATTAGTGGCATATATTGATAGAAAGATATCATGTTTTCGGATGGTTTTCTGCTGGATATGTTGCCTTGGCTGACTAGCATTGGTGTTCAGGCGAAAGATTTCCCAACAGACTATCCTATTGCGGAGGAGAACGTGGAACGCGGGATTGAGCTGACTAGAGAAATATCAGAGTTTGCAGCGCATTGGCATGAAACAGGGGCGGAATGTGCGGGAACGCCGCTTGGAGACCAGGTCGTGGAGGTGGCTGAGCCAACTTCGACTGCGATCAAACGTCGTGCCAGCAATGTGCAACGCCAAAGGAATTCTCGTTCAAAGAAATGCCTGAAATTGGAGTCTACCGCGACATGCGCGGACGCTAGTAGAGCACAAGCCTCCGAGGTAACCGCAGTGGTCCCGCGTGGAAGCCAGTCGTACTGGAATAAGAAGATCGGCGCGGTGTTCCAGAACTCACCGGGAACTATAGCTGGGGCGTTGGCGAAGAGGCGAACTACATACGCACATTAAACGCGGATGATCAACGTCTCTTGCGCACGCAACTGGCCAGCGCAGAGGACAACGTTGGACAAATAATGGTCTCAAGTTTTCGGGCTTCATATTCAGCTTTGGCAACAACCAGAACCAATCAGAACCAGGACACTCAACTATTTGGGGCTGCAATGGCGTTTGGAGAAGCCGCACGGGGTATGGAGAACACGATCGCGGAGGTATTGGGCATTCGACGTCCGGTTGTGCTTACTGGGATAATAGGGCATCGCAACTTGCTGGATGGAGCGAGCTTGGGGACTGTACAAAGGCTTCGAAGTGGGCTTCTGGAAGGCTTGGTTAGAAAGAATCGACACTTGGCTAACCTCGAACCGGAAAGCAAAAGAAAATCGGGAGCACTGGCGAGTCCAGGCCCCGTACTGGTCGCCCCGAAGGGGACCAGTTGGGACAACCTAAGTTGGGACAACCTGTTGGGACAACCAAAAAAAACGAAAAACAAAAAGAGCCAAACGAATCCGAGGGGGAACCCCTGAGGGAAGAAAACGCATCAACAGTCCCACACACCAGAATCCAGGAGGCTCTCACGGAGCCTCTGGACATATTCGCGACGCCAGGGGTCGTGCAGCACCCACCGAAGGCGATCCCGTCAGCAAAAAAGTTCCTAAAACAGATCTCGGATATGCCGAGAAGGCAAAGCTCGGATATGCCATCTGAGGAGCTGCCAGCAATATACATCAAAGAGCTGGCCGCCGGATACTGCGTCGACAAACGACCAGTCATCACGGCAGAGGACCCGCCTGCCCTCATAAGCAAACTGGGAGTCCCCACAGAGGGCTCGGACGACAAGGAAGGAATCCATGTCCCTATGCACGTCCGGGCCCTCACGGGCTGTGAACTCAGCCCAGAACACACAACGCAAACGGGGCTGCCATCCAAAGGCAGGCCCCAACTCAAAATAACGGACCTGGCAGAAACAGTGGAGTCTGCCATCCAGTACCTACGGTACTTGGACGCTGCAATCAGACTCAGCACCGAAGATCCCTATACCAGGGTCTTCAACCACGAACACACCCACATCTGGCTCGACGAGCGGGGACGAGTAGCGCAGATAGACCTGGCTTTCAAAACCAGGAAAATCGCGCTGCTCGTCCTACACAACCCAATATTCAGGCTGCCCATGCGCTGCAGGCCCCAGCAGCACCAAACCTTCTCTCCGGAGCAGCAGGCCATACCTTGTATATATGTATGGTCCCCCTGGAACCCCACCGTAGGGCCAGCGGCGGACCGTACCATACTGGTGTACGGGGAGGGTCTGGGAAAAGAAGTCATCCTCCGGGACGTGGCCTGCGCACTTGCAGGCCAGTTTATGTTTAAGGAGGAGGACCGTCACCCCCTCGGGCATCTCGTAGACAAGATCAAGAAGGGTGCAAAAAAAGAATCAGAAAAGGACTCGGGACTGAGGGAAGTCCTGCTGCTGGAAGCAGTCTCCCCCGAGGCAGCACAAGCCATCCTCCAGAACCCATATGACTTCGGGGTCCCCACCACCTCTGTATGGCTCCCATCGAAACAACAAGCGGAGGAATCGAACAGGACCGGGGTGGTTGTCATCGACTACAAACAGGTACTGTTCACCTCACACCGCTCCAGTCTGGTGGAGGCCATCGCAGCTCACATACAAAAGCTGACGGCCTCCACCAACAAACTCGAAACCCTCCAAGACATCTTCCGACTCCACGTAGGAACGGGGCAGTGGGCCCCGTCCACCTGGGGGAACCCGGCGACCCTCATCCAGTGGAAGAGGAACGGGAACAGAACGATCAACCACTACTGTGTCCTGACCCAGCCTGCATACGAAGCTCTGTACGAGGCTGGGCAGCAAGGGACACAGACCATCTCCGTACTGGCGGGGATAAACAAAGAAGGTAAGAAGCTCTACGCATCCGTTGAGCTGGAGGTGGGAAGGTGGAGCCAGAAGGGGCCCGGCACAGAAGCGGCGAAAATGAAAGGGGCCCCCCGCCAATCGCCTGGAAGGAAAGTAGGGGACGAGAAGCTGGGCGACCCCGGGCAGCAGGCTGCCGCCGCCATCCACCGAGTGGAGGCGGCGGCCAAGAGCGCAGTTAGGAGAACTGCAGGTAAGGCTGACCAGGGAACGATCCCCCCCGAGGTCACCAAGACTCTCATCGACCTTACACATCAGCTGAAACTCTTCAACGACGGGCTCCCCGCCAACATACAAAGACTTCGTGACCTCCAGATAGCAGAGGACGAAAAGACCTCCGAACGTCACCGTGAACTACTCATCGTCCTGGGCGCGGTGGTCACCGGCCAGAAGGAGAGCTCGAAGGCCCTCATCGGTGAAGCACGAAACACCACGGCCTCCATCAAGGCACTGGTAGACACACTGACGAGCCAACAGCCGGTGCACGACGGGGAGGGACGCCAGACAGCACCCCCCCCCAGGAGGAGGGGGGGCCACCCCAGACCGACCTGGGGCCGATCGACACGAGCCTAGCCACCAGAAGTCAAACGATCCCAAAACGAAAAAGCGGACCTGCAGGCACAGCTGCCGGTGAGGTGGAGATCGAGACGGAAAGCCCGACCAAGAAAAGGAGGGCCAAATCGGTCCCTCAAAGGGAAGAGGGACCGATCACCAGAACGGTAAGCAACGTGCCCATCCCCACTTACAGACCTCTTCTTATTTCAGAACGAACTGACACACCACTGACACACAGAGGGGGGGCATGCTTCACAGGCGGCGCTGTCCAGAAAGTTTTAGCTGGAACAAAAGACCACGAACCCCCAGTGGGTAGGATGAATGTAGAAGACCTTGCAGTGAACACCTGTGTAGGTAGAACACAATTAATAGTAATATTCATCTATTTCCTGATAGCCTGCCTTCCTGCACTGTCTGTAGCATATGGCCAACTTCCAAATAATCCAACGTGCCTGCCTGCCATTGCAACTGCCACTGACAAATGCTGTGAATACATGCACCCAGCAAGCACTTCCCACACTGACCACGCCGGGGGACCGAGCATTAACCACACACCGTTCGAAAGGAAAATGTCAATTCACCATAATAACTTACTACAAACTAACCGAAAACCAATAGCAACACCCCGGCAGACAAAGAGTCCCCATGCCCATGAATGTGCTACTATGCCTACCTCCGAGCACAGGCGAAATGGCCATACCATATTCAGCGAGAATGGCCACACCATATACAGTTATAACTTCCCCAATGATAACCACGAAGATACAAAAATTAACATGAGCTTAAACCACTTTTCACACCACATAGCTGGCAACCCCAGCAATAATGGTATGAACCCTACAGTAACCCTAAGAGGGACGGCCACAAATGGCCACACAACACCCAATGGGTGGGAAGGGTTGACGAAAAACTTTGTAGGATGGCTCAGCAGAGCAAGGGAAAGCGATGTGCGAAATGCCAGGACCGACCGCCAACCTTCGACCACAAGCGAATTCCTAAAACTGCTCTACGTAAAAATGATAAATTTCGCAGAACATTCCGAAACCCCCCGAAATTTTGGCACACCAAAGGGACGACATATACCAGGGGGGGGCCACCAAGAAAAAGATGTCAAGGGCGTTACAACAGGGGCTTTAGGGCAGTGTAACGCTGTAACGGTTAACTCGACGGCAACACAAGCACAGTGGACGCAACAAAAACGGGTGAGGGGGGGTAGAAACAAGCACCCCGACCAGAAACTATGCCAAACAAGCAGGGACAAGCTACATGAGCCCCCACCCTGCAAACCAAAGGGCCCCCACCACAATATAAGCACCAACCCTACTGAAACCCTACCAAATAATGGTACAACCGACTCCACACAGGCCAGCAGAATGATAGGAACGCCGAAAAACTTTGGGAATATGCTAAGAAGAGTGGGAGGCAGCCACACACAAAAAATGAGAGCAAACTGCCGACATTCGACCACAAGCGAATTCCCGAAATTGCTCTACGTAAAAACAACCTTTTTTGGAAAACACGCCCAAACGCCCCAAAATTTTTACACAACCACGAAAATACACACAAAAAACGGGGCCCACCCTGAGAAAAGTGCTAGGGGTGTTACAGAAAGGGATTTAGGGCAATGTAACGCTGTAACCATAAACTCACGAATGCGAGCAGCACCACACAACCGGAGAGCAACACGACATGGAGCTGAACCACACTACCCAAGGGGGGCACGACACGAAGCTACCAGGCCACTATGGAACGCTGCACTAGCCATAACCCCGATACTCGCTATACTGATGATTACACTAACAACAAGTAGGAAAACTGGTCGCATGTGGGGAACACACAACACGAACAGCAACGACATAACGCGCAGCCGCAGAACGCGAAGAAAACGGACCACAGCAAGGAATGCAGCGGCACGGTGGACACGACCACCCCACGGCTACAAATTACTCAAGATAATTTACCGTAACGGTAAACCCTTCCTAGTTAGAACAAGGAGACCGGAACACGCAGTGACTGCGATAAAAGAAGGCACCCCAACAAGAGGCAGACCACTAATGCGGGAGATTGAGCAAAGGATGAGGCGGCACACCCGGCGCTGGAAAACAAACATGACGGGTGGGGGGAGTCAGAACCACACGGAAATATACCCGTACAACACCACTACGAAGGGACTATTCGAAAAGAAAGGCCGGCTGAACATGTTCCAAATGCAACATGCCCACTCACTGTATGAAGATGACCCATTGCCCCCCCTGGTAATAGCCACAATGAGAGAAACACTGAAACCGGGTAACAACAGAGAACCGCACACAACGAAGGCACTGCAGCTACTCGGGAACTCCCGGGGCTTCTGCATACCGGTTTGCGATGGCAAACACTGGAGGGCAGTGCTGGCCGGACCAGACAAAGGAAATGACAAACTGAAGTTCTGGATATATGACTCCTCGAATGGGAGAACCAATGCAACGTCACGCAACACCAAAAGGCTAACAGCGGAAATAACCAACTGGACGGAACACTTGGCCGAGACACTCAACAAACAAATAACAGTGGAACTGATGAATGTGGGCAACCAAAGCGCGCAGGACCAATACAGCTGCGGGGTATGGGTACTGATGGCCGCGGAAGCTTGGATGCACTACCAAAAAACATGCCCAGGGGGGCATTGGCCCACCCACTTCAACGAGGCAGTCAGCAAATGGGGGGCCACCGACAGAACGGCGATAACCGCCTATAGAAAGTCCATACAGCTGCCAGTAAAAGAGATGATAACCACCGCCGAGGGGCAAAGCCGGACGCAGGTGGAAAGCCAGCGAGCGGCAGAGACCCGGAGGCCTGCGGATGGCCTGAACACAAACCTAGAGGCTGGAAGACAGGCACCACAAACCCAGGAAAGGGGACGCAAAACTACTACGAAGCAACCAGGCCTATGGGAATGGCTACATAGATTAGCCCCCACAACACCCCCAGGTAATGACGGGCAGACACCTGAGGAGCAGCAAGCACAGGAAACCCACCTAAACGAAGAATGGGAGCAAACACAGGACGAACCAACAGCACGATGGGAAAGATTCGTGGACACACGGCTGGAAACACCAGAGGCGTGCCAGGACTCCCGAGAATACCAAACCCCTCTCACAGAACCAACAAAGACTGACATAGGAAAGGACCGTCTACACATGCTCACATGGAATGTGGCAGGACAAAGTGATGCCTGCCTTGACCTTGCCGAGGTCATTAACAAAAGAAGCCAAAACCAACAGAGTCTACAAGTAATTGTACTCACGGAAGTGAAACATGCACACGACAGTGTGATGAGGAGATTTAGAGACATGCAATATACTGCAATAGGCACCAAAACCGAGGTGCAAAAAGTGGAAGGGACAGCCGAACAAGCAATGAAAGGAGGAGTGGCAATACTCCTCGGCAACCCCTACAGCCATGCACACAACCACCATGTCGTCCCTGCGAAACACCTCGAGGGGTACCTCCTGCATGTCGTGCTGCACCTACCCGGAAAGGTGATGTACCACGTGCTAGGCATTTACAACCCGCCAGGAGCAGAGGAGGGCAAAACCAGGGACAAAATACTCAAATATACAACAAACCTACTCAGGAAAACTGCGGGAAAGGCGAACGAGCATGTAGTCATAGGAGGAGACCTCAATGCGAGCAACACCAGCACAGGTAAAGGGATGACAAAAACCGACAAGCAATGGATGAAACTTGCGGAGGAGCTAGACCTCCACAATGTAGGCCCGCCAGTCGATACCACACTGAACTGGGCGAAACACAGGAACATTGACAGATGGCTTGCGCCAAGGAACAAGCAGGCGCAATACGAGATGGGGGACACCACACACCTCACCCGGCACCACACGAGTGACCACGAGATGGTAAGCCTAGCAACCCTCCAGTTGGACAGCATAGGCACCCACGAACCATATGTGGACCGCGACCCCCAACCAGGGCACGTAAAGCTGGACACGCCCCTGAACAAAACACACAGGGAAACACTCCAAAGTGTCCTCCTCAGGACACACGACTATGCCAGAACCGCTCAACTGAAACGCATAACAGAGACAGCCACACAATGCAGGGAAGAGGACAACATGCAAGTGGCGCACGCCACCATTGACAGAGCAGGGGAAACGGTACTAAACATACTCACAGAGGCGAACAAATGTGCGCTACAGGACGACGAACTACCAACCGCTACAGTTGGAGGCACCCCCAACCGAGTGGGAAAGGACCTGCTAATGAGCAAAAAGGACAGAAAGGAAAGGGACGCCGCGATACTCAAGATGCGAAGGCACAAGCAAACCAAACGACACCTACGAAACCCGCACACGGAACACTCAACCCTCCGAAACCTGAAAGAGGGAGAAATGAAAGGCCCAACGGACAGGGACAACGCAGATGCAAAGGAATGGGTGTCGTGGCTTACTGAGGAGGCCAAAAAAGAAAGGTCGGCGGCGCACAAGGTAGTAAAACAGCACTGGAAACAAGCCAAGCAAAGACACAATGACAAAACCGTAAAGGAATATTGGAACAACCAAAAAAGATACCACAAAAGAATATATACCAAGGCGCAAGAAACAGGCCATGCCCCCACGGCGAACATACAGGCCCTACAGGACAGAGAAGGCAGCCTGGCTGTAGGCCACGGGAACATCGCTAACGCACTAGCAGACCACATGGCTCACTCGGCACCATACAGGATGGAGCACCGAAGTCCACCCGACTCGAAACCCCCACCATGGGAAGACCCAGCTCACAGGGAGCGCCTCATAAAATTGCCAAGACCAGACCCCAGTGGGCTGGACCTCACGATAAGTCGACAGGGCTACAGCAAAGCGGTACACACCCTAAACAATAACAAAGCACCAGGCCCCACCAGGACCCCGAACGAAATTCTTAAGTACATGCCAGAGGACTTCCATGATGCACTACACGCACTCATGCTGGAAATGTGGAACAGCAAGCATGTCCCTCTCACCTGGAAAAAAGGGACATTCTGCTTCCACCACAAAAAAGGGGATGTCACCTTACAGCAAAATTACCGACCCATAGCCCTGCTCGAAGGGGTATTCAAGCTGTACACCTCACAGATAGCAAACATGCTCTCCACGTTCTGCGAAACGCAAGGAATACTAGCCCAGGCTCAGGAAGGCTCAAGGGAAAAAAGGAACACGCTTCGACAACTCACCAGAGTAACCAACGCGATTGAGGATGCAAACGTCTCAGGACGAGAACTACATGGCCTGTATGTAGACTTCGAAAACGCGTACGGCTCAGTGGACCACGACAAACTACTCCAAACGATGCAGTACCTTGGAATTCCCGACGAACTCACACAGGTGGTGCGGGATGTCCTAGGTACACAAAGCCATGACACAATGTCCATGAACACCAGAGTAGGAGGGGAAACCTCACACAAAACTGTACAGGTGCAAAGAGGACTCCTCCAGGGAGACAGCATGAGTCCCCTCCTTTTCATAATATACCAGGAACCGTTGTTAAGATGGCTAGAAGTGGGAGAGCATGGGTACCAACACAAGTATGCAGCAGAACAAGAAAGGCTAGGCCCCCTCAGGACGACAGCAGGGGCGTTCGTTGACGACCTGCTCATACTATGCCCTACGATTTGCCACATGAGGGCTCAGTTACACAAACTACAGGCATTCTCACAGTGGAGTGAACTCAAAATTAACCTCACCAAGTCAGCCATAACCGGCATAAAAAATGGGGTCTCCATACCCGAACAACTCCATACAGACCTCAAAATGCTGGGACTGGACGGTAAGCTAAGCCACTTCAAGGTACTCAAGCCAGACGAAACGTACAAATACCTGGGAGTACTACTTGCATTCACAGGCAGGTGGGACAAAGAGAAAGAGGCCGCTAAGGAAGAGATGAACCACAGAATACAAGCTCTACTACGCTCCCCTCTAACACCAGACCAAAAAGAATACTCCCTTCACTCCGCAATACTGGGGAAATTCAGATATGGATTGCACCTGGGTCTATACACAGCGGGCGAAATAGACGACTTCAACAAAATAATAGGAGGGGCCACAAAGAACATACAGGGTCTGCCCCGCAACGGAACGCCAAACATTTTCACCACACAGGAAAAGGAAAAGTTCGGCCTGGGAATGGTGCCACTCCAAGCAGTCTACGCCCAGTCGATTTGGAGCGGACTACTGGAGGCCATGCACAGCGAAGAGGACAAGGGAACGGTACGAGGCCCGGCGTGGAGGCAAATAAACCTAAAGTCGAGACTCAGAATGTCCCACGTCAGCAGGTCCACCAGAGGACTTGTAGAATACCACAGCACCACACGCAGGAACTGTACAGACCTCGACAAACTCTGGGGGGGGCACCAAACAAAACACAACACACTGAGGAAACTCAATGCCCTACTCAGATACAACATTACGCCCCAGGGGACGGAGGGGATGCTCAGACAACTCCAAACCCCAATACCAAAGATAATGGAACAGCTAGAAGGGGCGACCAGAAGGAAGTCCGACAAAGAAATGGAGGGAACAACAAGAAAAACGAAAGCAGGCAAAATAATTGATGGGGACATACCGACGCCTCCAGACTGGCAGGCAATGTGCACAGACCAAACTGCCAGGCTCACAGTACCCAAGGACACGCCAACCGCGATAAATTTCACAACATGCCTCAAACTTTTTGCACACTTCCCGGACCTAGCGCTCCTCACTACCCGAGATGGCCAACATGCGATTAGCCAGGTGAACGTCAGGGAACAATGCACAGATGCAACCCTCAACACAGACCGCAGTGCCATAGCAAAAGGCCTGGCACACCTATACCCATACCTATGTGAAGCCCAACCGAGGGACATAGCGAAACCGGGGGACTTCTACGACAGCCTTACAAACAGACGACTGAAGCAACAATACAGGAGCATGCCCAGGGAGGGACCGCTGGACTCCCACGCAATGCGAACTAACCTCCCACGCCTCGACTCGGAGCAGCTGAGAGCAAAAATGACGGAATGGGAGGCGAGACTGGTCCCCAGGGAAGAGATTCACAGGCAACTCTCCCTGCACCCGCTTACAAGGATTAACGAAACGGAGAATACCGGCCCGGTACCGGGGGAGGAAGAGGAAGAACCCCAGCCCCTCCACACACGCTCACAAACCAAATGGATAGATGAAATAGACCCCATGGCCGAAAAACTTGAGACAGGCTTCGAGAAAGGCCGAACGATTGACAAGCCGAAAGAGATTGTGGCAATGAGGACCCTACTCGTTGACCCAACAGACCCACACTCCCTAGTGACGCAGTACAGAACCCAGTGGAGACACCCAGAGGGGGATGACTCCTACTCGTGGAGTACAAGGGAAACCATAACCGACTACCTGAAACTAGCCAAACGAAGGGGCCAAAGCGCGACCACCTTCCTAACCCTGAATAGAAGACTGCGAGCAAGGGGCTCCCAGGTGACCCACCCCACAGGCCTCAGAGAAATACTGGCCGGGAGGCCGCACCTGGGGCAGGCCTGGCCCACACTACATGCAGAGAACCTAACACTGGACCCGACAGAAACCAACCCAGAACAAGACATTGTGGACAACAGAGGGCACCACTGCCAGATACGACTGGAGGGGGAACTCGCCCACAGCTACCACAGGAATGGGAAATACATAGGCACCCTCACGAAAGAAAAGCTCCTCAGACTACACGAAAGGTACACCCAGGCAGTGGGTACCACACACCACCAAACCCCACACCAGCGTACACTACGCACCGAAATGTGGGAGGACCACAAAATACAGGTCTCCACGTTCGAGGAGGAAATAGGGCACCTCCTCATTAGGTACTCAAGCAAAGAAGAAAAGGAGGAACGAAAAAAGAACCTGCAAAACCATTGGACATTCCCTGCCCAAATGCAAAGGGCACTACAACAGGCATTCGGAATTACCACCGAACTGTTCGCCTCACCCCTCAATGTCCACCACAACACCACAACGTATTACGCCAAGTATGACAGAGACAAGGTGTTCGGGGCCAGAGGCTCGGCCTGGACAGCAAATTGGATGAAACTGGGAGCCTACCAGTTCAACCCAGAATACACGCCACAGGACCTCAAAAAGGCACTGGACTTTGCCATAGCGGCCACCACCACACAAGAACCGGTGTTCGGGGTCGGGGTGTACCCGACATATGAGAAAACCCCGTACAGAAAGCTGTACAATGCACATGCAGGGCACCTAATACACGAACTATTGGAAATACCACAAGGCAAGTTCACGTTTCTACCCCCTGACCACTGGATGGGTACCACCCACCAACAAGCGAAACAATGCAACTGGAACCTCAGGGTGCTGATAGTGGCCAACAAACAGGGATGGCAAGCACACTGCGGGGACCCAGACGCTGCTGCAGACTGTATAAGGAGGGCACTCACAACATGCCCGCAAAGCAAGGTCCGCACCACCTCAGCTGTCAAACAGCCGATGAGGGAGGCAAACCTACACGATGTGAATGAACCAAACCAAGAAGTACGCACCCCCAGTGTAGACTGTGTGGTGGACACAAGACCATGGCAGCGATACGAACTCCCGGAAATTAAGACAAAGGACATGACGAATGCAATGGGAAGAATGTGCAGCACAGGGCCACATTTAAGGAACGACCTCTGCCCCCAGTGCTGCAACGTACAAGCGGAAGTGGAAACTTGGTGGGAGGACAGCCACCTCCACGTGGAAGAAGGACCAGCCAAATGGGAACTCCTCCCCGGAAGCAGAGGAGGCAAATGGAACATACACCCCCCCACCGTACAACAGGTGGTGGAAGCCAACACTTTACACACCAGGCTTACAAGACAGAATGACGCCCAAACGATATGGGACAAAGTAGCGAGGTCAAAAGTTGTCAGATACCCCACGGACTTCTGGCCCGAACACGAACCGGGAGCCCAAGGAAGGAGATGGGAATTGACAAGAGACCAAACAGAGGACCCCAGGAACCAAGCCCCGAGGAACACACCAACCCAATTGACATACCCCTCCCCTCTAAGGGCACACAAGGCAACCTCGTACCTTTACACGGACGGGAGCAAAAGAGAAATAGAAACAGAAGAAGGAGGCAAAGAATGGGCCTCAGGAGCTGCGGTATGGGACCCCAGGACCGGGGAAGGGGAGGCCCACATGATTCGATGGGAAGGCGAAGACCAAGAGGTGAACAGAGCGGAACTTCTCGCCATACAAAAAGCGGTGACGCTCCCGCCACCACCAAGTGGCAACGGACTCACCATTTGCACGGACAGTGCCAACTCCATTAGACAACTGGAGAGCATGAGAACGAAACCCCACAACATGGAACACCACCAGCAAAGAGACCTCCTGTATGCCATACTGGTCAACATTGAGGCATTAGTAGCAGCAGGACACACTGTCTCACTGCTAAAAGTCAAGGCACACACGGGAATTGTGGGGAACGAAAAAGCCGACGAGGCAGCCAAGCAAGCCTGTACTACGGGAACCCTCACGGAAGCGTGGGATAATAACGAGACAATAAAAGTCAAACCCATGATACCAGACGAGGACTCGAACAGCAGAGAGCTAAAAGGAAAACTCGCGGTACAAAAGTACGTAACCACACTACTCCGTGAACGGCAAGCCCAAGAAAACAGTAGACTCTCAGCAAAAATGACCGACCTCCAGGGAGAACCCTCAACCTGGACCCACCAACCGAAAACTGAGCGCAACTTCAGATGGGAGGCGCACCATGACCAAGCGCAGCAAACTGAAGAGGAACAAACGACAATACGGGACCCGGTACCCAACCAGCAGCAGCAAGCCAACCAGACCCGAGACGAAGAAGACAAGCAAATAAAAGCCATGATGGAACAAACGGAGGAAGAGGAGATGCTCCTTATGCGGGAGGTGCAGGAGCACCAAGAATACCAAGAAACAGAGGGCAGAGGGGACCCCACCCGAGGAAACGAACCCGAACCCGCAGGGACACCACCCCCACCCTCCGAAGGGGAGGAAATGTTTGAGGAGCTCAACGAGCTCGCAGAGAGACTAGAAGTGACCCAAGAGGTACAAAATGACGATGAAATCTTTGACATGCTAAATGAACTCATTGAGCAGCGGGAAAAGCCACAAGGGGAGCCGACAAAAGAAAAACAAGCTCACCATGACCGTGTCACAGAGGAGTCCAGAGTCCATGCAGTAATGGAGGACCCGATGCCCAGAACAAGATGGAAACAGCGAAAACACGATATGGCACACAGCAGAACGGAAAAAAGGAACGCCCCCTCAGTTCAAGAGGGCAGGACCACAGACAGCTGGCTAAACGAAACAATGAAGCACCTCAAAGGAGACACGCCACTACACAAAGTAGCGAACGGCTTCTGGAAAAGAGCCACATTTGCGGTACGAAAAACAATACTCAAATGCAGACTAAGAATACTGCCAGCACAAGACTATGAGACGGCGAAAAACTCAGCCGGAGGGAGCGGGAGGTGCACCCTGGAAGGATGCGGACACAAAGGGGTGGACTACGCAAAGGGCTTCCTCATGAGGGTAGGGCACGCCCTAGGTGGATGCAACAACCCACAAATGAGAGGGATGTTCACGGACAGGGCAGATGCCCACGCAGATGAGCTAAAACACATACTTGACCACCATAGGAAAGGGGGATGCAAAGTACTCGCCTACACTGGAAAAAAGAGGGACCCAGGGATTAAGCCAAGGGTACTCCCAAATTACATACTCACCAGGGGGCAATGCAGACACGACGGGAAGGACAACCCAGGCAGAAACGATGGGCCCGACACAATACCGAGTTTTGTAGACATAGTCATGATAGAGGGTCTAGAAGACCTGGAGGACGGATGGGAATGCACACAACAGGAAGCACCAGCAAGGGTAAGAAACCTACACCTCATTGAAGTGGCCCACACCGATGACGAAAAATGGGGACCCAAACTCCTGGAAAAATACAAGAAATACGGACCGCTACTACAATTGCTACGCAGGCACGGATTCCGTGCCAAACTTCATGTGTTTGCAGTGGGCAGAACAGGCACGGTGTACAAACACAACCAAGACATACTCGAGCAACTTGGACTCAACAGAAAAGAGGCCACACAGGCACTACAGAGAATACACGACCTGACAGTAAACTATGCACACAGCACCTACCAGCTATACAGAAAACTCAGACAAGAAAAACAAGAGGAGGAGAAAGACAAGAACCACCCAGTATAAATTGTCCCAACATGGCCGCCACTCGTGGCGGTCCGGCCCAGAGTAGGGCCGGGGAAATCAATATACTCATACGCCCGACGGGCGTGGTTTTTTCTTTTTTTCTTTTTCTAACCAAGTGGCAAATGAGCAGTTGATCGCGAAGATCCACGACTTCTGGCTCAGTCCTGGAATAACACGTGTGTCAACTTCCAAGCGGGACGTCCTGAAGTTGAAGCATCCTGACGGGACGACTGAGAAGGCCCCCAAACACTGGTTAGAGATGAGACAACTAGAGGTGTACCGCAAGTTCCAGAAGAAGGAGCCTGGCATCAAAATTGGGCTGCGGTGTTTCGAGCAGAACAAACCGAAGCAAGTGCGACGACTCACTAGACGGGACACCATCTCCTGCTGCTGTAGATACCACGAGGATATGAGGTTGGCGGTGACCGCATACCAGCGGGCACACGAGCGTTTGCACTCCAAGTGTGAATACCCGGACAGGGAGTGTTGTCCTCACACTGGGGGACAGCGTGCCGTCATGTCCAATCGCAACCCACCTCGAGGGTTCCCAAATGTGGTATGTGGGCGGGCAGAGGTGACCCGTTCAACTTCAGGGTTTACAGACTCCTTGTTGTGTCCAAGGAGAACTCTGGAATCTGGCGAGCGAGCACACTTTCACGAGCTGGCTTGTTTGGACCAATCTTGCAAAGACTGCGGGCCGCTGCAGAACCTGAGTTTGTGCGCGACGGAGGTGTCCAACCCGACACCAGTGGAGTGGAACACCTACGAGAGCGCCCTTGTGGGGGTCGATGAGGACGGCAAGAACAAGCACCGTGTTCAATACGTTCAAAAGCGGACCCCGATGGGCGAGCTCCTCGCAAAGCTGCAGAGTGCACTCCTTGGGCACAAGCCTGGAGAGTCTCCCATCTGCGTATGCACGGGGAAGTTTGTGCTGAAAACCCCGGACGGTTGGGGGATAGGCAAGCTGGACGGTGTAGACGGACGGGCATGTCCGTTTCTGAAGCCATACGCCTACCATTGTTTCATAGCGCAGCACTCGATGAACATGTTCAATAAGTGTAAAGACAACTTGCCCATGGATCACACCCTCCTTCTATTCGATTTCAGCGAAAACCATTCCCTCAACATCCCGCGAGCTATCCAATCGCTGCATTGGATTGTGAAGCAAGCGTCACTTTTGTGTTGTGTCTTATGGAGATACGCATATGGCCCGGTGGATGGTGTGCAGTCCACGGAGGAGAACCCCAGTGAAGATATCTTCCGGTGAGCTGGTACGGCCCCAAATAAAAATTTATTTCGGCCCGCCTTCGGCCCGCTCGGTCCGAACTACAAAATGCCCGCCGCAGGCGCGAAATTTTTAATCTTAAGTATGGGAAAATGCAAAAATCGCAAAATTTTCATCAAAACTTTTAGATTTTGCGCCAAATTGGTTCGGCCCCAAAGCAATTTCTCTTTCGGCCCCTCTTCGGCCCGGGCCTCATTTTGGCGACTCAGTTCGGCCCGGGGCCGGCCAATCGGGGTAAGATATCTTCCCTGGAGAACCCCATCATTATCAAGGACGACTACATCTACCTCATGGGCGACGACATGCCACATAGCCATCGCTCCATCCAACACATGCGCAAGCTTTTTGTGAAGGACTATTTCATCAAGAGAGGCATCCCGCTGCCGAAATTCGTACACGAGTGGGCGGATGGGAGCGGGGTGCAGAACAAGTGTGGAACGGCATTTGCGGACGTCGTGGAGAGCGGCCGCCCGATGTGCGCGGAGTGGGTGAGAGGGCTTGGGATCCCATGCCAGCGCAACTGTTTTGAGACAGCCCACGCACGAGGTGAGCAAGATGCAATGGGGGTGATTGTCAAGCATGAGGCGAGTCGAGTGGTGATGTCCACCCCGGACAAGTGGTATGGCCGGATAACATGCGCCAGGCATTTATGGCAGTTTTGTATTGAAAGGCTACAACACCCTAAGGACACCGCATGGAACCGAGGCTCACAGTTTTCCAAGCGGTTCTTTTTCCTGGTGGAAAAAGGCGCCGTGGATGAATCGGGTCCGGTTTTTGACACGGTCGACCGAACCCTCCGGTTGCACACCGTGCGCGCGGGGGTCGGACTGCTGGTGGGTTTGAAGCGGGACCGGCAGTGCTATTGTGAGTACTGCTATGCGCAGTGCGAGCGGACGCACCCGGATAGTACGGGGTGCCACTACAAGAGCCATGTGGACGAGTGGGTGCCGTTCACATTGACGGTGAAAGAGGCAACCCAAGCCCGGCAAACACGACGTCAAGTTGCGGAGGCCGCGCATGAGATGGGCGTGATGGTTGCGCGGGGGAGCATTTTTGCAAGGCCTTCCGGGGGGGATGAGTTGCACCCCTACTATTTAGTGAAGGCGCTCGGTGGAGTGCAAGTGGTTGAAGATGTGGCGGGGATGAAGGATGATTACTACAGCCCGGCGGGGGAAGGGGTGTATGCAACGTGTGGAGAATATGTTGTGGAAGGCCGCTTCTTGGAATGGCGTGATGAAGAGACGTGCACGGAGTACTTTGTGGACACTAGTAAAAAATGCCTTACATATTCCCACCACATTGCGTGTGTAGATGTGATCATGACCAAACACAGAATAGGAAGGAAAGATTATTATCATCTATCCGATGCGGAGCATCAACGCATCCTAGGATTGCTATTTTGATCACCTCTCGTGCCTCTCGTGCCTCTCATGCCTAAAGAATAGGCGGACGGTGAAGGTGTAACGGATAATTATTCAAGCTAATTAATGTGTTGCCTTATACCAAAATCTAGATGTGCCTTAGAATTATGGTTTTGGGGTTAAGTAAGCTTTAAAGCATCAAAACGACGTCATTACACCATGCGCATAAGGCATTAATCACAAAAATAGACCTGAAATGATGAAAAATAGCCGAAAACAGGCCAAAACAGACGATTTATGAAGCAAATACAAATCATTTCATCATTCTAACAACTCGTTATGCCTTAGATAGGTTGCGGTGAGGTAAGGCAACCTTCAAAACTGCAAACATGTATCATTGCACCGTTGGCATAAGGCAACATTAGCAAAAAATGACCTAAAATGCAAAAAACCAGCCCGAAATTGATTTATTTTTCCCGCATTTTATTTTTTCCCCTTTTCCAAAAACTCGTTGGGCCTTAGAATTTTTGTGGTGGGGTAAGGCAACCTTCAAAACTTCGAAAACATAACATTAGACCGTAGGCGTAAGGCTATTAGAGCCAAAATACAGTAGGCCTATAATGCAGAAAACAGCCCAAAAACGGGACATAACTGGCGATTTTTCCGCATTTTATTTTTTCACCTCATTCCAAAAACTCGTTGCGCCTTAGGATTGCTGTGGTGGGGTAAGGCAACCTTCAAAACTTCGAAAACATAACATTGGACCGTAGGCGTAAGGCTATTTGAGCCAAAATAGGCCTAAAATGCAGAAAACAGCCCAAAAACGGGACATAACTGGCGATTTTTCCGCATTTTATTTTTTCCCCTCATTCCAAAAACACGTTGGGCCTTAGAAGTGTTGTGGTGGGGTAAGGCAACCTTCGAAACTTCGAAAACATAACATTAGTCCGTAGGCGTAAGGCTATTTGAGCCAAAATAGGCCTAAAATGCAGAAAACAGCCCAAAAACGGGACATAACTGGCGATTTTTCCGCATTTTATTTTTTCCCCTCATTCCAAAAACACGTTGGGCCTTAGAAGTGTTGTGGTGGGGTAAGGCAACCTTCGAAACTTCGAAAACATAACATTAGTCCGTAGGCGTAAGGCTATTTGAGCCAAAAAAGGCCTAAAATGCAGAAAACAGCCCAAAAACGGGACATAACTGGCGATTTTTTCCGCATTTTATTTTTTCCCCTCATTCCAAAAACACGTTGGGCCTTAGAAGTGTTGTGGTGGGGTAAGGCAACCTTCAAAACTTCGAAAACATAACATTAGTCCGTAGGCGTAAGGCTATTTGAGCCAAAAAAGGCCTAAAATGCAGAAAACAGCCCGAAAACAGCGGTTTTCGGCCCATATTTCTCAGAAAATATTTTTTTCCAAAAACCGACTTTCGTCGTTGTCTTAGGATTCATCCCTTAAATTCTAGCGACTTTCAAAACTTCCTAACGTTGAATTATGCATGTGACCACTATGTGACGTCATAGGGAAATGCGACAGCTCAAGGCTCAGTAGGAATTAGTGCAGCAGCTAGCTTTCTTGTTCACCTGTTGCAATATTTTTCCTCACAGTGTTTTTAAGTGTTGCGAGTACGTTATGCCACCTTGCTTGATAACTGCGTGTGCATGATTGTATGTAAGCACTAGTGATCGGTACTCCGTTCGGGGATATATAATTACTGTAACACAACACATCAAGATGAGCTCGCATTGAACTCAATGTTCAGACTTTGGTCGATCATATATACTATTTGCTATAATCAATATGTGGGATGCAACTCCCCTAGCTTCTTACTTTGGGTATAAATTACAAAGCAATGGCCATTTTCTAGCGTGCCAGACTTCTTAATTCGGCATAATTAAGCTGTCAATCGGTTGGTAACCTAGCGGCTAGTTTCTAACGACCTTCTTAAAATATGAAAAAAAACTAGCGACTAGTTTCTTATAGCCCGCCTTCTTCTTATATACCGCGTTTTACTTGCGCGATCGGAAAATTTGTGTGCTTGTCCTCCTTCAGGAGTCGGTGGAGGATTTCAACGCAGTGGCGAACATCTGGGGTTCCACTCTGTTCCAGCGCAATAATATCGGGCGCAGTGAAACCCTCGCCAAAAAGTAGAGCACAGCGTTCTATTATGAAATTTGTACTAAAAAAGTTAAAGTGTAAGGACAAAGACGGTTCGTGTGTAAGTTTGCGAAAGTACTTTACTTTGTCGGGGTTACAGTAACTTTATGTAACTTTTAACTGTAACTTTAAGTGTCGCGCGAGCATTGTTCGCGACCAAACGAACAATGCTCGAGCATTGTTCGATGACCAAACGAACAATGCTCGAGCATTGTTCGTTTGGTCGCGAGCATTGTTCGTTTGGTCATCGAACAACGCTGGAGCATTGTTCGATGACTGAACGGTCATGGTTTCGCAATATGCCGCTTCAGTTCTCAAATTCGAAAATTCAAATACTTACAACTATATACTTTGCGCGTTTAACAACTTTTTCACGAACGTATTGCTTGACTTCTCTACCACCATGTGCCAAGAAACAACCACAGAGTCGGAGTCAGAATTCGATTTCATCTCTGGTTCAGAAGATTATTATTGTGGGAGGCTATACACTCTCACCCTGACTCATTCTGTATTATTGGTAGATAACGGTTACGGGGTATTGTGCAGCTGCCTAATAACACTACTAATGCTTAAGTGTGTATTACTGAGCTTAGCTGAATGCTTACAGCTCTTCGGAAATGCTTATCCGGACTACAATCAAATGCTTATGATCTGTAGGATTAACTTACAACAAACTTATTGACATATCACATATGTTACTCTTGAAACTCTGCATTTCTTGGCCTCGGCCGCTACATATTCACTCGTGTGCATATGGTCAGCATGGCCAAGGCCTCTAACATGTCAGACACCTGTATGCAGCAGTATGACACAGTGTGACACGGTCTCTGACACTACAGTGTTGTCCTAGCACAACTCCCCCCCCTCAGATGGGAAGCGTCCTCGCTGACGAATGCTACAGTTTATGATGCTGCACTCCTGTCGGACTCGGAGCCAGCTGTATCCCATCCACTGCTATCTGTATCTGCCGGCGTCGCTAGGGGTATGTGCATTTCAGGTAGGATCACTGGTTCCTCGTTATCGTCCTCGATGTACGTGAGGGTCTCGACAGCTACGGAATCTTCCACCAGCTCTTCTCTCCAAAGCACACAAGACAAGAATTCGCACACCTCTTCCATTGCTACGAGAGGTTGGCTGAGAGGTAGACATCTGAACAGTTGCTCTAATAAGGTTTTGGGGATGCCGTACACATGCCATCCGCCTCCCATGCCTCTTCTAGATTCTCCCGACATTCGACGTGAAGTACCACCCTGCGCCATCTTCTCGTGACGCCCATGTTGGCGTTTGAACTCGCAAGGCTCGTCAGCGTCGCACGCTTTTAGTGGTGCGTCCAGGGGCGCGTTAGTTCAGAAATGCGTGGGCTTCTTGTAAGGCATCCCGTACTTGCAATACGTAGCCAAGTGCGGGGGAGGCAGTCCTTGCATGCACCGGCGGGCATGCAGTCCATAGGGAGCTCGACCACGAGGATTTTCAATGAAGTAGAAGTCTGGCTTGAGATATTTAATGATTTCCAGCGTTCTTCGAACTCGTCGGTCTGCTGCACGCAGGTCTCTGACGCCCACTGTCTTCGCCTGACTGTACTCGGTGCATGGTGGGCTAGCCCATATGACGTCGAAGTGCCGAGGCTTGTACTGCTGGTAGTTGCAGCGGAGAATGTCCTCGCAATGCAGAGGGCCCCATTTGGGTTGAATATCCACGGTGACTACCTCGCACCCTGGGAACTGCTTACTGAACTGTTGTTCAACCGAACCAGTTCCGCAGAACAGTACGAGGATACGAGTAGGATGCTGTGGAGGTAGGCGTAGCTGCGCGGCCCCACGACCCGGACCACCAGCTGGCATGAAGCAAGTGGTAGACACGTGCGCGAATGTACCCGTTTCCTCGTCAGGGTTTTCCACAGGAACCCAGGGCATATCATGGTGCCGCAGCTCCTCAGGCGTGGTCAACCATAGTACTGCGGCCGCCTCCTCGCGCCGTCGTTGGACTCGGCCTTTCTCTCGCTCCTTTTGCTTCATCTCAATTTTCTCAAATTCTTGGAGAGCTCGATTAGGAATACCTTTTCGGCCTTCTCCGTCGAACTCAAGATCCTCGCGGGTCTTCCTCTCATTCTGAGAACGAGGCATGCCTACCCATTTGACGCTGTACTCTGTCCACGTCCTACCGTTACGTTTCCTTGTTCGGGAGCGTTCGATGCACTCCACTGCTGTCTCCTTACGACCGCTGACATCCACAGGCGGGGGTGGGACTTCCTCGCTTCTGCCTGCAAACTTTTCGCTGGCCGACTCCACGGGAGTGAGTCTGTCCACCGTGAAGACGTCGTGTACCCTCCACTGGGGGGGCAACTTCAGTCGATAGGCCACAGGGGCCCCCCTGTCCTCGGGAGCTAGCTCCATCTGCCTGTCACTGTGGAACGCCGCAATCACCTCCATTGGGCCCAACCGTTTCTTCAGCAGTTTCTTGTGCAAACCTCGGTCTCCCGGCTGTGTAAGGTGTGTCGCATCCACCCACACCATGTCCCCTACAGCGTACTGGCGAGCTCGATGCCGGGCGTCGTACTGCGCCATCTGCTGTTGTTGAGCCACTAACAGCTTTTCACGGGCTGCATGTAACTGACGAACAAACTGTCGAGCAGTCTCGTGGGCCGTGCCTTTTTTAACTGCGTCTCCTCTTCCCCCCTTGGCACGGCCCCTACGGGCTGCCAACGCGGCCTCCACGAAAAAATCGAGTTGGGACGCAGGAGCGTGGCCATAACAAAGTTCGAAGGGGGTGAAGCCAGTGACCGCGGACCGGGAGTCGTTGATGGCATATTCCACCGGAGTACACCACAAGTCCCAGTTCAGCTGGTTGGCGTCGACATAGGCACGCGACATGCGTTCCACCGTATGGTTCGTGTGCTCCGCCTGGCCATCTCCCTGAGGATGATCAGGTGTAGTGGACGCCACCTGCACACCCATGAGACGATGGAGTTCTTGATTAAACTGGTCCCGGAAACGTGAGTCCCGGTCGCAAACGATTTTCATCGGGGCTCCATGCAAGCGCCAAACGTGGTCGAAGTACATACGTGCCACCTGCTCTGCTGAGCTGTCTGAGTACAGCATGGGGACCACATGCACCATCTTGGACAACTTGTCGGTGAACGTGGTGAAGGCGTCGTAGCCACGTTCGGTGCGGGGCAATCCCGTGACGAAGTCGATGCTGACCACTTGCCACAGCCGGACCGGAATCAGCAGTGGGTTCAACTGGCCGTCTGGGTAGCTGTTACGGGGGCGCGTCTGCTGGCATATGAGACACGAGCGCGTCCAATCGGAGACGTCTTTACTCATGCGCGGCCACCAGAAACGACGCGCGATTCGATCGAGCGTCTTGTCTCGACCCGTGTGTCCAGCGGTAGGAGACTCGTGTGCCTCACGTAACACTAACTCCCGGAGGTGGGAGTCCGACGACAGCACAAGTTGGTAACGGCCGTCAGTTACCCTCCAAATCATGTCATCCACCATCCTGAAGGTGTCAGTGCGTTGATGTGGGGCGGCCAAGAGCTCTTCTCTCAGCATCGCGAGGTACGGGCTTCGGTCGTACTCAGCCCGTAAGGCCTTCACGAACTGACACGCTTTGAGAGGGGTCGCAACTGCTCGTGCCTTTGCCGCTGGTCCAGAGGGAGGTCACTATTGGCTCGGAGGCGACTGATGGGGCACGTGCACGAGGATTCTGAGCCCGGGGCCGTGTTCTACCCGCCGCAGGAGCCCAGACAAGCAGCACAGGCCATCGTAAAGAAGGTCTGCCCCCATCTGGTGATTCAAACAAGTGTGTGGGTTGGCCCTTGCTGTCCTTGAGGTCGAACACCTTGACCACGTGCAGCCCATACTTGGGTTGGACCAGAGTACGCCAGGAAACGCTAGAATCCTAAAAATGATAGTCGGCGTGCTATCATTTCACTATCATTTTTGAAGATATTCGCAATGCGGTATATTTTGGGTGTTAAAGGTAAATTTATTGGTGCTAATACACGGACGATCTTTGATTTATGGAATTTTTTGGTTCAGAGCAGTTTTTGGGCGATATTTGTGCTCCGCGCGTGGCGCGGAGGACCCACAAATAGCAACATTTTGGAATATAAAGCAAATGATATATATGAAGGGTGTTTAAAGTACTTTTTTGGTTGCTAATACAGGCTGTTTTGTCCGAATTCTAAAAAACTTTGTAAACAGCAATTTTTGGGCCATTTTGTTGCCGCGCAGGAGTCATGCTTGATAGGGTTTAGGGTTCCCAAGTCAATCTAAGCAAATTTGAGCCAGTTATGCGTTGGATATAAGAGACAAGCTGAAAATGGTTGTCTATATCCTCGTTTGTATGTCCAACTCTCCTGGGGCCGAATGCCTGCTGAAAACACATTCGTCAAATTAACACATTATCACTTTATTGCCAGGGTTCATCAATACAGATTACGTCGATAGTACCATGCATACACGTCGTACAACCAACGGCTGACTGCAGTCCGTGGGTGGGGGTACACATCGTTGTACCACCAGAACAGGGTGAATATTCTAGTGGACAGTGGCAAATGTAGATACGTAAAGCCCCAAGCAGATGCTGCCCCCATGTGATATGCCAAGGTTACGGGCAACCGGACCTCCTCATAAAGACGCCGTGACCTTCGAAGATCTCCTGTCCACTGCAGAACAATCCGCAAGGCAGCACTGGCTAGCTCCTCCGCCTGCAAAAACAAAGCAATACGTTTCTGTTACCACTATATCGATGCATACAGACAGTTGGTTTTTTAAACTTGCTAGACACTCAACTGTATAACAACTAAAAGTTACTAAAGTCTCTTATATTTACAAATTTACAAACTATACGAGTATGTTATCTTCTAGCAACTAAGAGGTCCTCGACCATCTTAACTACCGCCTTCGCGTATATAGACTCCTTGCTGGTTGGTTGTGCATCGGCGGCCAGCTCTCGGTATTTAGCCAAGGAGACCATTGCAGCAATGCGTTTTGCCCTGTCCTCCGAGGCCATGTCCTGAACGATTTCCGAGGCCTCTTCGGCGGCCTGATTGTTCTCCTGAATGTCAAGGAACGGTTCTCCAACTGGCGTTGTCGGGATTGGGGCGGAGTCCGAAACGGTACTCGGCGCCGGGCTGTGTTGCAAGAGCTGCCCCCCCCGGTTTGGCATTAAGCCCTGTGGAAAACAAAAGCCACGTGTCAAGTGAGCAATAGTTCCGTTATGCAGCTAGGCGCAACAAAGCCAAACAAGTTACTAACACATCGTTGTAAAAGTACGCCGTACCGCGATGAGCTGCGTGCACTGGTTTCGCTGGAACGTTAGCTCCGCAACCCGGGCTTCGTGGGTATAATTCTGCTGGTCGGCTACAATGGTCCTTATCTCGTGGATGCTGTCCGACATCGTCTGCTTATACGCCTTCTGAAGCTCGAGAATGGTCTCTGCGTTCTTCTCGTTCATATCAGAAACCAGTTTCCGATTAGCATCAGCTTGGACGGAGTTGTCCTCCACCAGCTTCTCCTGGACACCAGTCAGCATCCTCGTGGTGTCGACCATGTCCGCCCGCATCTTGGACTCCCGATCAAGATGCTGCTGCTCCCGCGCTTTTGCCTCTGCCTTCTCCCGCTGAAGTGCGGCTTCATGCTGAGCTGCCAGGTTGGCCTTCTCCTCCGCATGTCGCTGCGCTAGCTCTTGAAGCTGGCTGTTGAGATTTGCCGAGGCTTCCTGCAGGCGCTTCACCTCTTCTTGCATCGCCAGGCTGCTCCCATACCTGGACTGCTCCTGCATGTTCTGTGCGGCCTGCCTCGTCAGTGCCAACAGCAAAGCCTTTTGATTTATCTCGCCGTCCGCGTTCTCCACCTCCTTCCGAAAGTCTTGCCTCCTCTGCTGCCTTTTGGTTCCACGTTTTGGGGGCGGAGGAAGAGGACTCTCCTCCACCAGTTCATCGTTGTTGAACGACTTCGTGCGGTCGCCAGAGTCGCCAGAGTCGCCAGAGTCGCCAGAGTCGCCAGAGTTCGCGCCCTCTTCAGAGATAGTGCCCCGATCCTTGGAGGCTTCTTGTTCCTTCTTCAACGTCAGCTTCGGACGCTTTGCGACGTCAGCTTTCGCCTTCTCTTCAGCTTTCGCCGAAGGTTTCCGCTTCCTCGCAGCCGTTGAGGAAAAAGTGGGCGGAAAATCGGAGAACTTGAAAGTGGCTCCCCCCGTAGCTGCCACACCCATCGGTCGCATTAAAACTCCCGACGCCATGTTCGAGACAGCAAACCGCCATCGAGCTGCCGCCCCCATCCTCGTCCTATTCGCGTCAGTGTCTTTTGCCTCCTCGCTCGCCACCCGGCTCAGGAATGCTTTGCAGGCCTTCAAGTGGAGGTCGACCTTCAGCTGCTGCTTCAATAAGTAGTTAGAAGAAAACTTCCATGCCTCATCACTCATATCTGGTTTCGGTCCCAACACATCACCGTACGAATGCAGCCGAACATGCTTCCCCTCCGTCTTGGCCTTGTTCAGGTGGTAGACCGGAGAAGACTGGCAGTCGCCCTCCACCCGCTCGATGCTGAGACTCCTGTTCAAAAGCCCCGGTATCTGAAAGAACCATTAGACTTGTTTCTCGGCGCCCACGAACTGCTTCTCCTCACTTTCGCCGAGAGGCAGATATGCCATTGCCCAGTGGAAGTTTTTGTAAGCGCGACGAACCGGTAAGTGGTTTTTTCGTGCAACAAAAACGCGTACTCCTTCTTGAAGCACTGGTTGTTCACGGTCACTGGCATTCCTCGGATGCAAGTGAACCGAAAGAAGTGCTTGTCGACGGTCTTGTCCCACGTAAATCCTGCATATACCTGTAAAGCCACAAAAAACGAAACCAAATCCATTCACTACCCGACATGTCTCCGTGCTTTCCGTCACCCGGCAACCCTCTACTTTGTACAAAAACAAAGCGAGGAATCTCACCTCTTGAGTCTTCCCGTTTACTATCAAGACGTCCTTGCTTGAAAAAATCGTCTTGAACAAGGAGCCCGACCCAGAGGTTTTCTCAGTCAAAGGATACTCGAACTTCAGGGTATTGAGTGTCCTGCCTTCCCCGTCGGATGTATCTCGGAAGTGGTAAGTTTCGTCCAGTCCACGCGCGTTAGAGGGGCGCTCCACTGGTAAACGAACTTGTACTACGTCCACGATATCCCCGTATTCCGTGATCGCGTACGAGACGGCTGTGTCAAACGTGGGAAATGTCAGCATGCCATCCCGTGTAGTCCTCGGGTCCAGGAGCACAAACCTGCCTCGCAGGCTGGATTCTGAAAGGTCGCTGACAATGGTCTCCACCAACGCAATGAATACCAGTGCCTCGATCTGCCGCCTGTTTTTGTTTGCCAGCTCCAGGAGAAAACCGATACGGTATCCGGATCCGGGTTTCCGTACGGTATCCGGACCCGGTCCAAAAGAATATGTCCGCATACGTTCAATTTTTTCGGGTACCGAAAAAAGCTCATTGGCGCCGCCATCTGTACCATACCTCTTAATAGCCCCAAGCACTCTACAATCTGAATAAGCCAGGAAGGTCACCAGATATTGCTTGTGGCCTCACAAGGTGAAGTCTCTGAATGAGAAGAAGCAGCATTTTTTCAATCTCCACCTTCAACTTACCATTCTGCACGGAACACGCTTGGTATTCCATGTGGCATACCCGTGGAGTGCCCCTAAGGGTGCGAACATGATGCTGACGACGCTTTGCGGCTTGCTCCAATTGCAATGCCAGCCCGAGACGAACGGCCGCTACTTGCGGCGTACGCTGTGCTTGCAAGTGGACGGAGGCTTGGAAAACTGGAATCGGTACGTCTTCGGCTTCATGGCTCTCTTAGTGCACTACGACATCTACGAGAAAATAGAGCTTCATCGTCTCCAAGTAGGCCATACGCAAAAACGACGTGGACGGATGGTTTGGTCTCATGAAAATGCAGGTCTTTGGGAAAGATGCCACCAAAGCCGGCAAGTGGCTTATCACCTTGGAAGAGTACATCGACTGGATAAAGGGGTGGACAATCAAGAAGTTCGACAAGGATGTTTACGTGCAGGGCTCACAGCTGGACTTCAAAGAGTGGTTGCACCCCCATGTAAATCATGGTTTTACCGGGCATTGCGGTATCGAGCGCGTTGTGCACTTCCTGCACTTTGAGAAGGACATTAACCAGTGCGTGCGGATGAAGTACAAAAACGGGGTGCAACTGAAGAGATTTCTGCCCGTAGGGGTAGAGAACGATTCGACGAAGGGCTTGATCCTTATGAAGAGTTACCCGGATTTAACAACCTCGCCACCGTTAGCAAAGGTGACACCACTCGACGACGAGAAAGACACCAAACAGGCCTTCTTACGCATTCGTGACAACCTTGACAATCGCATTACTGAGGAGCAGCACAATACCATCTTGATTTACTTCCCGTTACCCAAGAGCCTTGAAGACTACGCCACCTGGAGTGGTCCTCCACCGGACGTGCAACCTCCCTTGGACCTGCGTCTGCTGCAAAGCAGGGCATGGCATAATGCGCCGGCAGAACCTGCCCTGGTGCTACCGGTGGAAGAAGCGCAGGTGGAAACTCTTGCAGACGGAATCGGCGTTCGTGTCAAAGATCTTCCAGTTCAGGTCGACATGATTTTGGCCAAGGTCATCCACAAGGCAAAGTTCGTCGAGGATATAAACTACTGGTGAGTTTTGTGCAGGTTTTCGTTCGTGTATTTGTGCCGAAAATGCCTTGACATGTAAGGTTGATGCCTTGATATGCAGGTATAACATGCGGGAAGTGAAAGCCGTGTTGCTACACTTGGGCCTTTCAACTGAAGGTCGTGCCCTCGAACTGGCCACTCGACTATTGGAGCATACGGCAGAAGAACGGAAAGCTGCACGAGCGCGCTCTTCAGGGCGAGCACCTGCAGATGCCGGTGGGCGTGGAGGTGCTCCAGCGAGCGGCGGAGTTGCGGCTGATGTATCCCGCAAAGGTGCTGGGAAAGGGAGCGTAGAGAGCGGCAGAGTTGCAGATGCCGGTGTGCTTGAAGGTGCTCCAGCAAGCGGCGGAGTTGCCACTGATGTATCCCACAAAGGTGCTGGGAAAGGGCGTGCAGGAAGCGGCAGGGGTTCTGCCAAAGGTTCTGGGCGCGGCGGATCAGCTCAAGCTACCAGAGGAGGGAGCAAAGGAGGTCGTGGAGCTTCTGCAAAGCGCCCTCCATCGCAGACAGTTTCGCCAGTTGAAAAGCCACCCCCGAAGACTCATCGACGAGAGCAAGCAGATGTGAGCAAACGAGCTCGAGATCCTGCGACCGGAGGCTCGCCGACCATGTCCCCCCCGCAGACCAAGCCACGTGGTCTGAGCGGCGCGGGGTCTCGACCGCAACGACGTTTATTTTCGGGGAAACGTGTGCAACTCACTCCGACGACGAGTACGGCAGCCGATCCAGGGACCAACTCTCCGCAGCCGCAAGAGCTGAATGCCCTTGTTGCTGATTTGGAGAAGAGCCTCGCCGCGAAAGCAGAGGACACAGACTCCGACGCGGACGAGTCTTTGGCAACACGCAGGAGACGTCTCCAGGCTACTGAGTCCAACACGTCATCAGATGAGGACATACCCCTGGCACACCGTTTTATGCCTAAGGACTACACTTTCGATATGCTGGATCCTGGGAGCTTTGCAGTAACCGCAGCGGGGGAGGAGAACGCTTCTGACGAGTGCTCGTTCAGGTTCAAGCTGTCACGGCGCAAGCTGTCTCCACCACTTCACATGGTCGAGGTCTTGGAGGTCGACAAGACCAAACAGCTTGTTAATTGGCAGTTTTGGCTACCTGTTAAGCAACATCTTGTCAAGAGCACACAGCGTACGTGCCGTACCTTCAAGAGCGTCGATACATTGTTTGAAGCAAACGCTTTCAGGCGCGGGAACGCCAAGCTTCAGGCATGGCATCCCTTCACCGCAAATGATATTTTGACTTGTTGGGATAAGGGAGCGATGGCACCCACGGGCGCCATTCCGAGCGGAGATGAGAAGCAGGAGCTATTGAAGGTAGCACGTGAGAATGCTGAGTAGTTAGGCGCCGTACAGCGCCTTCACACACCGCACTTTTCACTTGCACAGTTTGTAACACTCAGTTTCGAACATTCCAGGCTCAAACCCTAACTTCTGGTGCTGCTCCGATGGTATTAATTGGCATTTTTTCGCCAAATCTGAACACATGTTCTGCACAGTATATCACGTGCTATAGTTTCTTGTTAGTTTTGATCTGTATGAACACTTAAGATGAAATAATATTCCAAAGTCCAACATATATTCAACGAACCCTAGAACTCACTGTTTTTTCATAACGCGTACGACCCGAATAGTCCCCAAAAAGTGCCTAATCACCAAGAAACCTAACTTCTGGCATTCATTCCACGTTTGTAATATTAATTCAGTTCAAGTTCACCTGGATAATCAGAAGTTTCGCTTAAATACGTACTTTTCGTCCGAATTCGTTTTTCGATTTTTGGCTGCCCCGCGCGACCCATAAATACAGCTTAAATCGAACATATTTACCGCCTTCCCACAAAATTCGCATAAAAAAACAGCGTATGTACTTATTAACACCATATGTGACTACTATAACCCCAAAAAACCAATAAAAACTGCCACTATCATTTTACTATCATTTCCATGAATTACTATCATTTCCCGGATTCTAGCGTTAGGAGGCGTCGTAGTCAGGCAGCAGGAACATCGCGGACGTGTTCTCGGGGTCAGCCCGCCATTCCGCGAGGAAGTGCCGTAAGATCTTTTCGATGAGGTCGTTATCTTTAGTGTACGGGGGGTTGCACCACACGTGCTTGCCCCGCCACTGCTGTTTGAGGCAATCTGTCCAGTAAGTGGGCACCTGCCGGTTGACCCCCATGGAGTCGCAGCACGCGTCGACGTCGAACTGAC
Organism: Cymbomonas tetramitiformis; assembly: GCA_001247695.2. Classification (NCBI taxonomy): domain Eukaryota; kingdom Viridiplantae; phylum Chlorophyta; class Pyramimonadophyceae; order Pyramimonadales; family Pyramimonadaceae; genus Cymbomonas; species Cymbomonas tetramitiformis. The sequence continues at coordinate 32,161 of LGRX02035488.1, forward strand.
CATACTGCTGCACAATCTTCTCAAACTCATCCTTCACCAGCTTCCAGTCCTGTCGATCCACCACGTTCTCATAGTTCTGGCTTGGTGTGGCGGGTCTCGGAGAGTCATCACGAACTTCGGGCTTCGGGACTGGTGAGCTCGTAGGTGGAGGGGAAGATGGTTGCTCCTTGGGCTCTGGCTGACGTGCCTGAGAACGAGTGATCGGAGCGGCCAGAGTCGCTCCTTGTAGGGCTTGTTCGGCAAAGAGCAGGGTCTCAGCGGCGTCTTCCCACAGGTCGGGAGTTTCTGCCCATGTGAGCCCGTTGATCTGAGTGAGCTCGCCAACGATAAGCGGAGGGCTCACCGGGGGAGCGGAGTCATCTTCGGAGTCTGAGTACTTGAACATGGCGTCGAGAACTGAAGTGGGCTCGAGGTCCTCCGGACCGTTGCCTTTCATCGAGTCGGCGGAGTCTCGTCGGGGTCCATCGGTAGCGCGGTCGACCAACCCCTTCTCCTTCAGCCCTTCTCGGGCAGAAGACTGCCTGTAGTCCGGCCGCCTAGACTGTGCGTCCGGTACCACCAAGCAGCGCCCGGGCACATGTTCCATCTGATGTACTCCGACTTCGACAAGGTCTTCATACCATCGCGCTTGACGCCGACTCAGTTCCCTTGCTGGCGCAAAGAGCCACTGCAGAGGCTTGTGGTCTCCCATGAGCTTGAAATTGGTGAAGATGAGGTAATGCCGCCATGACACCGCGGTGCAATGGTGAATAGCGCATAGCTCTCTTTCACCGGCGTGGTAGTTCTGCTCCGCGCTGGAAAATTGCCTGCTCTCAAAGGCTAGAGGTTGGAGACCACGCCCCAGGTCTTGCATGAGCACCCCCCCCCAATGCGACCGCGCTGGCGTCGGTTTGCACGCAAAAGGGGCGTGACCCGTCCGCTGCTGCACGTTAGTCTGGTAGGGCTAGGGTCGGGGTAGAGATCAGGGCCATCTTCAATCGATGAAAGGCCCCCTTCTCCACCTCCCCCCAGGTCCAGTCCACACCCGTCTTCGTGAGGTGCGTCAACGGGTGGGCAAGGTGGGCAAACGACTGAATGTACCGTCGGTAAAACCCACACATTCCCAGGAACTGCCGCACGTGGGTGACCGTCTCGAGGTCCGGCCAATCACGAACGGAGGCGACTTTGTCCTGCTGTGGCCGGCATCCGTCCTTATCTATGACGTGGCCGAGAAAACGCACTGCTTTCATACATAGCTTCAACTTGGATTTCTTGAGGTACACTTTGTGGAGGCGACAGGCAGCCAAAACCTGACGTACATGGTCGACATGTTCTTGTGGGGTGGCCGAAAAAATCATGATGTCATCCACAAATACCCGGCAGAAAGGCAAGTGACCCAGGTACTGGTTCATCATTCTCTGCCAAGTGCTGGGAGAGTTGCTAAGTCCCATGGGCATGACCAACCACTCGTAGGCGCCGAAGTGAGTGGTCATAGCGGTTTTCTCAGCGTCACGCTCCTCCATTGGGACTTGCCAGAATCCCCAAAGGGCGTCCGCGGTAGAGAATACAGTTGCCCCTTGCATATCGTCCAAGAGGCACTGCACGTCAGGGAGGGGGTACTTGTCTTTGATGGTGATCTCATTGATCTGGCGGTAGTCGATGACGAGCCTGAGCTCCCTAGGGGAGCTCGGCTTTGGCACCATCAAGACGGGGCAACCCCAAGGGGACGCAGAGGGACGTATGTATCCCTTGGCTAGCAGCTCGTCCAATTGCAGACGCAGCTGTCGCAGCTCCTCTTGAGACAACTTGTAGCCTCTGCGATGCAAAGGCTGCCCGTCCCAGTCTGGGCGAAGTCGGATGCTCGCTTTGTACTCCCGAGATTGTACCGACTCGGGCAGCTCAGTGCATATGACGTCTTTGAACTCCTCTTCGAGGTCGCGCAGCTGTTGCCCTATCTCTTGGGTCACATCCTCATCGACTTCGTCCTCCACCGTTTTAGGGGTTGTTGGCTTCAGCTCGGGATCTTGGGGCAATACGGGGTCGTCGGTCACTGCAGCAGCCAGCTCTGGTTCGGCAGGTGATGGAGGTTGATGATCCGCACAGACGTTCTTTTGGTCACTCCACCTCACACGCTTGCGTCGGGGGCGCCGCGTTGACAGAATTCGGCGGCCTCGTTCCAAAGCTGCCGCCGCTTGCGCATACCACGTAGGAGGTTTGCCCTGGGCGTGGTCATCAATGGCCTGGTCACGTACATGCTCGGGTAGCAAGGCGAACGCCCCCAAAGCCTCCCGTCGGCTCTAGAAGTGCCCTAGATGGAGGTCATCGGAAGGTGGATTGTCTTCCTGGAAGGGGCCAGAGGCGCCTTCTAGTGCCGCGACGTCAAACGTCGGGGGTCGGGAGCTATTCACCACCGCGTACACCTTGTCGAGGTGATCCTCCTCGCTGCTGCAAGATTCCCGCCTTACTGCTTCTCGAAGTTGCCTAGCATCCCCAGGCTCCGATTCTGATTCTGATGTCGACAGTGGACTCAGAGGCGGGGTTCCAAGCTGGTTGGGAGGGCTGGGACTCGTATGGTCGGTAGGGTCACACGCGCTAGGAGAAGAGGCCTGATCAGAGTCACTGTACTCGAACACGGCGTCGAGCACGGAGTCCGGTTCGTCCCCTTCACATGCTTCAGCGCCGAAAGTACCGTCCGGAGCTAGGTATACGACGAAGGCGTTCTCCTCTTTGGCTTGGAGTGCTCTGAGGTCCTTACGCGTCCTCTTGGAGTCGAGGAGGACTCCTTGCACAAGGCCCATAGAGTTGTCCTTGGGCCTCGAGGGGTCGGGGGTGCCAGGGGAGCACCCCGTGATGACCACCTTTTGGCTACCTCGACCAAAACGGATGGAACCCCACCGGGCGTAATCCAAAGTAACTGGTGAGTGAGAAGCCAACCTTGGACCCCCCAATATGACATCAACGCTGAGGTCGATAGGCATCACCCTCAGCTCCAGTTGCTGAACGTAGGAGCCCTTCGTGGTTTCCGCCTGAAGCCGGGGTCGGACGCACGTGTTGACATCGTACGTCATGCCGTTGGCCACTCGAACACGCATGGCTTATTCATGAGGTCGAGGTGATAAGGAAGGGATGCTGTTCACCGTCTTGTTGGCTATAATGTTGGTGGAGCACCCGGAGTCCACCAACCTAACACTTTCACGCGGGTACCAGCTATGTACGCCCAAAACAACAATAGCGTGGGAGCTCTGCTTGACCCAACGGTGATGCGTTGAGGTGGTGCTCGGGAAGACGATGCAGCGGCAAGAAGGCCGCTCCAGCCGGGTCTGATGTCGCCTGTCTCGGTGATGCAGTTCAGGTTACATTCGAGCGCAGCATCGCCCGAGGTGCCATCAGGAATAATATCCCAAGAGTCCCAGGGAAGCGGATACGTGCTAGCGTCCGCAAGCAAGCCTTGAGCCGTAGCTACTTGCACTAACTCCTGTTTAGGTTGTTCCGGGGGGTACACAGCCACCTGAATGGCTTTGGTCACCGACGCCTGAACCACATCCACCTCCGCCAAGATGTTGGCTCTTTCGATCACCTTGCTCTCCACCTCTGCTTGTTCTTGACGTTGAGCAAGGGCATGGAAGAGTGCCTCGTCCTCATCATTGAGACCATGCTTCCGAGCTAGGTCCCTCCGTCGTCGAAGCTTGCCTTCTCGATCTAGCCAGCTCCTTCTCGGGACGCCCTCTGCTCGTGCTGCGTTTGTGGGGGATAGCCAGGGCCGGGGTCGTCGGGCTGTCGACGCTGGTGACGAAGGTGGCCTATCCGGAGCGGGCGTAGAGTCGTGAGCGATGAGCGTGGGCGCTCGTCCAGAAGTGATGCTTTGTCGACGTCGCCGATACTCCTGCACACGTTTGAGTTGGTCAAGGGCTAGAGGTAGATGGGATCGATCGCGCGCCTCTCGCTCGTTTGCTGAGACGCCTTGCGAGGGAGGCGACTGTGCACCCTCCAATCTTCTCCTATTGCGCCGACGTCCAGCTCTCCAAAGATGAGGGTCATCACCTTTCGGCGCACTGCTAGGTGACGATAGGTCTCTCTCGAGGGACTTGATGCACGCCCGCAAGCTCCGAGTTCCCAACTTAGGTTCTGCTCGAAGTTGACCCCTGACAGCTTGATAATGCCACGAGGACAGGGCTTGTCCAGGCTGCGCCAGGTGCTTGCGATACCTCTCCGATGTTTTGAGAGAAGTACGGCGGGGTGATGGTTCGTCCTCGGACGGATCCTCGGAGATATCTTGGCTGGTACTCACTGGGGCTGTGGCCTCCCCACGGAGGCGAGCGTCCACCAAGGATCGCTCAGGTGCGATGGGGGGCTTGTCTAACGCTTGGACTGGCAGCATGTCGAGACCGTCGAAGTCCAGGTGCTCCTCTGGTCGATGTGCCCTCCATTGCTTGTTCCGCCTGTTCCACCTCCATCTCTGCCGCAGTTGCTGCTCCGTCTTCTCAAGGAGCCCAACGCTACGTCCAGGTGTGTTAACCCCGGACTCTACGGGCACAAGGCCCGAGCTCTTCAATTCCTGGAGGGCGCCCCGAGCTCGGGGGTGTCCTCCGCGGCAAAATCCGTCTGCAGCTCCTCGAACAGTACAGCGTTGAGGACGTCGTAGAACTCATCAGTCTCCATCTCGTGTTGGATCATGTCCAAGGTCTCTTTCATACGCGCCTTGGCCCATTCCTGCTTTCGAGTGGCCGACTGCGGGCATTCTCGAGCATAGTGGTCTTTGCTCTGGCACACTCGACAGCCGGTGTAGTCCGGAGACCACAGGCGTTGACCCGTGGGAGTCACCCCCGGTGGGCGGTTCTCCGCCAAGGCCAAGAGTTCCTCGGAAACCTCCACCGCCGCCATCAATTGGACTAGGGGCTTCCGACTCGTTGACGTGCTCAGCTGCTGCTCCGCCTCAATGGCGTACTCCAACGCCAAGCGTCGGTTAGCCGGGAGAGCGCGGTCGAGGGAGAGCAAAGGTGTGCCCTTGCGCTCTGCGATCTCGAAGGCCTCCTTCCGGACGTCCGCTCCTAGGCCGGAGAGGAACACGTCGAGCAAGTCGGTCTCTGGAACGGGGGTGGTGAGCTCGTGCGTCGCCAGCATGCTCACCACTCGATGGGCCAAGTGCAGCCCGTCCCAGAACTCCCTCACCTTGCGTGGGGTCGCAAGGCGCCCTCGAGTTTGACGCACCCGGCGCAAGAACGAGCCCAGGGTGGCCATCTCACTCTTCAGCGGGACCACGAGCTTGGCGAGGGGACCACGATCTTCTCGAGACTTAAGGACTGGTCCTCCTCCGAGTCCACCAAAACTCCACGCAGCTCCGTTCCCGCCGAGCTAGGCGTCGGAAAGCAATGCTGCGTGAGCTCCTTCAGAAGGATATGCACCGAGAGGATGGGCTTGCCCACCTCAAAGGCGCTATTCGGCACATTGCACGGGGTGATCATGGCCAGCTGCACCACTGGCAGCTTCAGGCACCGGTCGAACTCATCCACAAAGCGTAGCAACGGGCTGAAAGGGTTCGTGGACCCGTCCACTGGCGCGCTGTAGACCGACATGATGTCTTTTGCGGCCTTTAGGGCGTAGGAGTGCCTTGTGTATTCCTCCCGCTGCTGCCTGCCATCGTTGTACGACGACCTCCTGCTGGAGCCATAGCTGAAGTAGGTGGCCCCGTCATCGTCGTCCTCAGGGTCACCGCCACCGCCACTGCCTCCGCCGTGACGCTTGCTCGGACCACCACCATCTTCGTGTACACGCTTTGGCTCACAGTCTTCAGGTGCATCGGGTGTATTCCCCCCCCCTCGGTCGCTGCCGGGACCTCCCGAGCTGCCATCATCATCATCTCCGCCTCCCCCTCCGCCTTCTCCTCTCACGCTGGTCGAAGTCGGGGGTTTCGATGACACCGTAGGGAAGTGATCAAAGGCACCAGGCCAGACACTTCGTGTGCAATAGACACACAAAGGCACGAGCTTGGTCTCCTGGTGCATGCTCGGCAACACGCTCAACACACACTCCCATATGGCGACTGGAGGTGTAGGGCTCCGGGAGCATCTGCTGCATCGCACGTCGGCGGTGACTGCAGCAACCTCGCGTCCAACATGATGAACCAACGCCACTCCAGCTAGTTCAGGCGAAGGAAGTTCGGAGGCTGGTAGGTCCGAAACCGGTGGCCCGGAACCAGAAGCCAAGTCATGCTCTCGGTACTTCTTTGCAGTGTCATAGAACATGCGCTCCGCCAGCATTCCTTCTTCCCGTCCAACCGAATGCTCCAGTACCAGCTCGCGAATTGCAGTGACCGCCGGTACGCTAATGGATCTGAAGTCAAGCTTTGACAGGCGACGGTGAACATCACTAGGTTCAAGCTCGAATGAAACTCCACGGGACGTGCGCACGTCGACAGTAGTGGTGGAGCCAGGCACCACCATTGCTTCAGGCGCCACCTCATTCGAGACTTCCGCCGTAGTCGTAGAACTCGAGAAAGGCGTCTCAGGCATCGTCGGCCGAGGTTGCACCTCGAGATGCATGCGAGCGTCCACAGCCTCGAGCGCTGCCCCCACGACCGAACGACCTTCATTGAGCTGCTTCTCCAACAACTCGTGCTCGTGCGCCGCTATCTCAAGTTGTCGGCGTTGCTCATCACTCACACGCTGGAGGTCCCGCAGCTGATGCTCATGTTGCGTTGCCTCTTGTGATCGGAGCAATAGTGCCTGAGCTTGTTGATGTGCAAGTGCTTCCGAGGCTGCTTTCATTTGTTGTACGTGCTCACGCCGGAACTCCTCGGCGAGTGCAGCTGCAGCTTCCGATGCTCGTTGGGCTTCGACTTGTTGCTTCTGCCGCTCGAGAATGGCGGTGGCAGCAACGTCTTGCACTTCTTGGCGCATCTCGGCGAGGAGCCTCTGCTGCAGCTCAGCAGATTCTTCAGCGACACGTTGCATATTTGCTCGTAGTGCTTGGAGTTGAAGCTCGTGTGCTGTAGTCTCTCTCTCGCGCAGCTCCCCCTCCGTGATGTCACACTCTGGGCGAAGTCGGATGTTCGCTTTGTACTCCCGAGATTGCACCGACTCGGGCAACTCAGTGCATATGACGTTTTTGAACTCCTCCGTGATGGACTCTTGCAGCTGTTGCCCTTGCCGGCGGGCTCGAGCTTGTCGTTGCCGTTGGCGTCCTCCTTTACGAGAGCTCGGCAAGCTATGCTTAGGGGGCATGGAGTCGTCAGAGGAGGTACATGACGTGGAGAGTGTGGTTGCAGAGGAGTTTTCTTCGGTGGAGGTGCTAGGGGAGGTGTTCTCCCCATCTCCGCTTCCACCACGGCGCCTGAGCTTAGCCTGCTTGCGCTTGGCCAACTTCCTCTACTTGCGTTCCATCCGAGTAGCTTCTCGTTGACGAGTCTGCTCGAGGAGGTCTCGGACTCGGATAGCACGTTCTCGCTGTGTAGGTCGAGGTGCTCGGGCTTGGACGTTGCGTTGGGTAAGTGGTGTAGACGTGGGGTCCTCGCTCACTTCAGCGCTTGTGTCTTCGCTGTCGTCGGTCGTGAGGATGGCGTACTGGTTCCAGGTGCTCGTGGGCTTGAATGAGCGCACTAGTTCCGGTGGGTCCGGGGGATTCTCGCGGAAGTGCGTATGTCTCAAGACCCTCAACACCTCCTCGATATCGACGCCCAATAACGCAAGTTTAGCAGGTCGGTTGACTGGGACGATCGTGACCTCCACTTCCTGGCGCTCAGGATGGTTTCGTTGTAGGCGCTGGACATGAAGGTCCACTGTAGCAGCCTGAGACATGCACATCCTGCGAGATGGAGTTGATCGGTCGGTCGTCCCAGGCATCTCCCAAGTGATCGCAGCAACCGCTTTCTGTTGGCCACCAAGGCGGCGCAAACGTCGGCGAAGAGTTGCCCACTGGCTCGGGGTCAACTCAGGAACGGCTGCCCCTTTTGACCATCGATGAAGGGATGCTCGTTTCACTCGTTGATCACGAAGCACCACAAATCTTCTACACTGGACCGCGAAGATTGCTGCTGATCTCCATGCGGGCATGCAACTTTCCAAGTGATGAAGTGACAACGCTGCAAAGCTGTCAGTGATGAGGTTCTGGAGTCGGCTTGCCTCTTGGCGCCAGGCGTTGAAGGCGCGGCCGATCTTGAGTTGTCGAACCGCCACAGTCACCCACGATCGACGACGTTTAGCTTGGACCCCAGGTGCCATGAACATAATAACGCCCTCATCGTCACATGTCGATGATGAGTGTCCATGCTTCGTCTGCGACACGCTCTTTGTTCAATCGATTGCTGCCACCACTGTCGCATGGCACATCGAGCTAAGGTTGTGACGGCGTCCTCTCGATCACAGCGTAGTTGACGTCTACGGCTGGTGGGGTATGGTTCGTCGTCGGAGCCGTCGTCACAGTATCCTCCAACGTAGTCCTCGTCGTGATCGGAGAGGCTCCTGTATGAGGTATCGAGGTCGATGCTACCGGAAGACAACTCGAGTGTGTCCTCCGGTCCACTACCGTCATGACTTGTAGGTGAGCAAGAGCGGGCAGCTTCAAGTGTGGCTGCTTGAAATATTCGTGCGCCTCCGGCTCCGTGTGCTGCTAATGCTCCGTGAGAAGATCGTTCCGAAAAATCGGCGGTGGTGAGAACAACACGCTATTCGGTGAAAATGACATTATGGTAGAGAAATGACATTAGTTGTTTTTTGCAATATTCAGGAAATATATTCGTGGAAATTTTAATTGTTTGAAATATTTTTGCTTGCAGGCCACCGCGATCGTAAAATTTCAAGACATGTACCAAATTTTTTCCAAGACATGGTCAAGCATGCAATTTGTTTTCGGTGCGGAAAATGGACGTGCACATGACATGTGAAAGCAATATGCAATTGACAAACATTATTTTTCTGATAATTGCATTTACATTATGTACATTGATCTTTGCGTCTAAGCAAGCTATTTTTATTCACACCTCGACATCGCTGCCATCGTCTTCCTCATTTTCATCGTTTTCGCTAATTTCTAGATCGCCTTCCGTTTCTAGCATTTGCCCGTTATCAATTCGTCTTTTTTTGGCACGTTGCGCAAGCAGTGCGATTACGAGCTGTCCATACTGCTCTTCTGGGATACAGCCTTTCACTTCGCCAACAGCGATGTTCCAGGACAGCAATATCTCCCCACTATTGAAGGCTTCTGTTGACGGCGCGTCGGATGGGTTCTCCCAGAAGGCTCCCGCTTTACCCGCTAAAACTTTTCCGAGTCTTCTCTCGTCCGTGTCCGTGTATTTCTTCACTTTCAGGTACTTGTACTTCAACTGCTTCGCGTAGGCAATCCGTGCATGCACTCGGACAAGCATCAGGGGATCCGACCATTCTTTGGCATTGAGCTTGACGCGGAATTGGCATACGTCGTTAGCCTTCACGCCCGTGATTTGTCCAAGGCAAACTGCATAGCTGTTGACGGTCATTTGCTCGTACGAAACCTCCCATTGTGGGTCAGCCACGTACGCTTCAGCTTTCCTAGAGGCGCGATTCGCCGCCTTGCGTTTGCCCGTGTACATGGCAACCGGTGCACGCTCTACGCGTTCTTGAATTCGTGCTGGAATCTCTGCTGCTGCTGGTAGCTGAGTTTCAGCGAGTCTGAGAGGTGCTTCAAGAGCATGCACCAAAGGAGCATTGAGACGGTGGTGTAATTTGCTCGGCAACACGAAAGGAACATCGGGTTCTTCAAACACGTTCTCCTCGGTCAGCTTTCGTTGCTTCCTCAACAACTCCGTCCACCACGCCTCGTGGGTAGGTGAAAAAGTCGTACTCAAAATGCTCCGCAATCCTTGCACCAGATCTTCCAGCTTCGCAAGACCTTCGGTGGAGAACGCTTTCGGGTCGACAAATTCAGGAAGCTCCTCAGGCATAGAATTCAACACCTTCAGGCCCTCCTCGGGCAACCACTTGATGTCGGTAGAATACATCTTGTATTGCACAACCACATCGCCGTCCTCGTTCTTGTACGCCTTGAAGGTTTGTTGAGTTGAGATGCCACAAACGTTCTCGTAGCGCCCACTGAACCAGCTCTTCAGATCACGCACTTTCGCCACCGCGGTCGTGAAGATGCCATCCGTGAAACACTCCTTCGCGATTTCCATCATTTCGTCCAGGGTCAGAGCAAGTCTGCGTTTTAAGCGCACCGAAAATCGAGAGAACATTTGGTCGATGTTCTCGTGGGTGTGGCCGACGATTAAGAAATTCACCTTCACCTTTTTGAAAGCGCCCGACATGACCAGCCAAGAGATGTAGGCCAACAGCATGATGCTCTTGTTCGTGCCCACGTTGTCCAGTTGAACGTACAAGACTTCCGGCATAGGGTACGGTTGTACGCCATCCCCTACACGACGGTGCTCGTGAATTCGAATCACGTCACGATGCAGCACATTCAGCAAAAAGTTGGCGTCGTCCCCGTAATTCGCGTAGTTGAAGTCCATAAATCGCCCAACGTTCTCGATGATGCTACCCATATTATGCACGTCTAAGAAGTCCTTCCGGTCCAGATATGATGGCAGGCGCGTAAAATGGGGCAGGCGCGTCGTCCATTGGGTCATGCCGTCGATAATAACTGAGGCATATTTCCACCAAGTCTTATTTTCCTTGATGCTCTTGGTCATGTTGGATTTCCGACCATGTTTATAGAACTTCTCGCGTTCAGCACGCGCTTGATCAAGGTGTTTTTCTCGCATCGCGTCGTATGGACCTGCAAAACAATTTAACACAAACTGTTACTAACTGACAAAACAATTCGGGGAAAATACCAACTATTTTTTCTTAGAAAATATTAGACGTTAGCTCACCGTGTTGAGATTTGGGTGTGCCCTCCTTCAACAGTTTGATTGAAGCACATACGCTGCACTGAGAGAACCGTTTGCACTTCGGAACTTTGAGCCAAGATTTAAACTTCTCCTTCCAGATGCCGTAGAAGTAAGGGAGGGAAACTTCCTTGGTTGCGCGGTCGTGAATAGATAAAGTCTCTAAATACTCGTCCCAAATCTCTTCTCGCGTGACTCCCGATGGCAGATGTGTCTCCGGTTTATCTGGCTGAGGTTCTCCTCTTTCTTCTGCGTATTTATTCAAGAAGGCGATAACATGTGACTTTTTGCTAGAACAGCGACGATTTGCCTCGCACCCTGTCAATCCGTGGACAAAGTTCGATCTCCCAGAGAGGACGCGTTCACGGACATCGCAAAAGTAGCCTTGACTTACTTGAAACACCTTCTGGTAGAACGCGGAGCATACCTGTGACAGCCATAGGAAAAAAGTGCTCATTAGCTTAATGAGCACTTTTGCTCAAACTGTGACAAAGATAGAAATTCAGGCGACATGTTTAGGTATTCAAGGTAAGTAGGAAAAAGTGCTCATTAGCTTAATGAGCACTTTTTGCCTAAACTGTGACAAAGATAGAAATTCCGGCAACCTGTGTAGGTATTCAAGGTAAGTAGGGAAAAATGCTCATTAACTTAATGAGCACTTTTTGCCTAAACTGTGACAAAGATAGAAATTCCGGCAACCTGTGTAGGTATTCAAGGTAAGTAGGAAAAAGTGCTCATTAGCTTAATGAGCACTTTTTGCCTAAACTGTGACAAAGATAGAAATTCCGGCAACCTGTGTAGGTATTCAAGGTAAGTAGGAAAAAGTGCTCATTAACTTAATGAGCACTTTTTGCCTAAACTATGACAAAGATAGAAATTCCGGCAACCTGTGTAGGTATTCAAGGTAAGTAGGAAATAGTGCTCATTAACTTAATGAGCAGATTTTCAGCGTACCGGTTTGTCACAGATAAAGTATTTAAATATGAACGTCGAGTCGATCGTGCGGGTACCATTTTTTGAAAGGTCTGATACCATCCATTCTTTACGGTCTTTTGAGAAAAATTCCAAAACATTTCTCGTTGCGCTGTCAGAGCTGAGATATGAAAATTCATAGAGCAATGAGTTTTGCAGTTGCATCTAAAAACAGCTATTTCTTGAATAGAGGCTTCAGAGAGGTTTCGAGCTTTCAAAGAAATTTGTTTGTTTTGCTTCTGTATCCTGACTGTGGACGTGCACTTTAACAAATATTTGTCTTAAATAGTGTTAAATAGTGTTAAAAAGTGTTAAATAGGCTCCGATTTAACATTTCATGACCATATGTTAAAAATGGGGGTTGAAGTGTTAAAAATATTTAACCACACTTGTATAAAGTGTCATGGGCGGTTCAGTATTGGATGAGGACCATATATAAGTATGACACAATGTTAAATAGTGTTAAATGGGGTGCGATTTAACATTTCAGGTCCATATGTTAAAGTTGGGGGTTGAAGTGTTAAAATTCAGGTCATAATGTTAAATGTCATAATGTTAAATTTTAACACTTTAGTGCGATATGTTAAAGTTGGAGGTGATAATGTTAAAAGGGAGGTGATAATGTTAAAATGATTTAACATTATGACATGTCAAATTATGAACCGCATGTTTCCAAGGCATTTAACACTTTGTACGACATTGGTCTCAAGATGATTGGTTTTGATGCATTTAACACTATGACGTGTCACAATATGACACTCTCGTTTTCTAGGCATTTAACACTTTCTACTGCACATGTTACAAGCCGATTGGTTCTGATGCATTTAACACTATGACATGTCAGAATATGACACTCTCGTTTTCTAGGCATTTAACACTTTCTACTGCACATGTTACAAGCCGATTGGTTTTGATGCATTTAACACTATGACATGTCACAATATGACACTCTCGTTTCCTAGGCATTTAACACTTTCTATTGCACATGTCTCAAGGTGATTGGTTACGATGCATTTAACACTATGACGTGGCACTATGTGACACTCTCGTTTCTAGGCATTTAACACTTACCGCACATGTTACAAGCCGATGGTTCTTGGCTTATTTAACACTATGACATGTCGTAATATGACACTTCCGTTTTCTAGGCATTTAACACTTTCTTTACCGCACATGTTACAAGCCGATTGGTTTTGATGCATTTAACACTATGACGTGTCAGAATATGACACTCTCGTTTTCTAGGCATTTAACACTTTCTACTGCACATGTTACAAGCCGATTGGTTCTGATGCATTTAACACTATGACATGTCAGAATATGACACTCTCGTTTTCTAGGCATTTAACACTTTCTACTGCACATGTTACAAGCCGATTGGTTATGATGCATTTAACACTATGACATGTCACAATATGACACTCTCGTTTCCTAGGCATTTAACACTTTATATTGCACATGTCTCAAGGTGATTGGCTATGATGCATTTAACACTATGACGTGGCACTATGTGAATGCCTTCAACAGTGAGGCATTTAACACTTTGTACTGCACATGTCTGAAGCTGATTGGTTCAAATCCATTTAACACTATGACGTGTCACAATATGACACTCTCGTTTTCTAGGCATTTAACACTTTCTACTGCACATGTTACAAGCCGATTGGTTCTGATGCATTTAACACTATGACGTGGCACTGTGTGAAGCCTTCAGGTTCTAGGCATTTAACACTGTGAACTGCATGTCTTTGAATAATGTCTTTGGTTCGTCTCCAACTACTTTTGCTGGCTTGTAATAATTCAGATTGCTAGCATCCCTCAGGCCACACGGCCGTAACAGGACACAGAACTATAACGCATCCCTGCTGTCTGCATCCCTGAGGCCACAGGGCCGCAACAGGACACAGAGCAAGAACGCGCGCAGAGTAGGCAATCAAGGTGCGTGGAGCAGCTACACTATCTCCTATGTGGGCTTGCTGCGCAAATGTCGCAGCCCCCGGAACAAGTAAATTGCGTGCATGTCGCCACCAGCCTCGGGTCTATGGAAGATCACCTTGTTTTGGATGCAGCTAATAGGTAGAATGAGTTCCCGCGCGGAGGCCTCGTCCAAAACGTCGATTCCCACGCATTGCACGTTGGGTGCGGATTTTGTGGAGTAGATCCTCATTTTAGCAAGGCGGCAGATCACATTATTCTCTTCCTTGCCGAGTATCAAGTAAAAGGATAAAATGGTCGCATAGGTATGCTGCAATCCCCACGCAGGAGGGCACTGGATGCCAACATTGTAAGATACGCGCTGCTTGGCTAGAGTATATGCCACTGAAGTAAAATCATCCCCATCCATATGCATTCTGGCATATTGTTTGAACACGGTAGTAAGTGGTTCCTCGCATACCTTCACCCCATGGAGTGCAAATATCAAATCTGTGACCATCTCTTGAAGGACACGGTTGTCGCTGACAAGTTGAATATCGGTGCATGAGCTCCGGGTTGCTGCACCCAGGAAGTAAACGCCATCATCCCTGCATTTGTCCTCATCCCCGACAGGCCGTTTTCGAATTACTTTCCCTGGAACAATGCTGAGCAGATCAGCCAACTCTCGCATTTCCTGGTGTGAGAATTGGTAGTCATCCAGTGACTGCCGCATGGTTAGGCGGTTTCCCATCACGATATCAGGGAAGTTCGTTGCATTTTGTACGCAGCCCTTCATCGCTTGAACCCCGCGTTCAACCCAAAACTCCATGATGGCACTCACACTTCCAAGAACCAGCTCTTGGCGAGGGAGGTGGACCACACACAGCCGCAAATTCAAGGTGAGCATGTTCAGCGGGCATTGTTCCTCGAGGATACATGCAAACCTCCACATGTCCGAGGTTGCCTGCGTCCTGGCACTGGAAAAGGCTGCATCGTCCGTATAAACTGTTGCGCCGCGCATGTAAAACAAGCACGCTCGCCTCAGCAGATTCCATGCCTCATTTAGGTGCTCATTCAGATCCAGGAGCTCCTCCCCAAGCACAATCATTCCATAATACAAGACAAAACTCAACATGTCCTCCATCGTATACATCCCTGCAAGGTGTGAGAGGGAAGGCCACTGGTTAGAACTCTCTCTCTCTCTCTCTCTATCAACGTCTAACTAAACACCATCTCTGCATTCACGCTATTCCAAGATGGTTTCAGTGAATACAAACTCGGGGGGTTTTAGAAAAGGGTGACCGCAAGAGGGCATACCCAAATATTGAACAATGTCTTGGTATCCTCGTGCCATATCCGAAGGTGGTTGCAATCCAACACCCCTGGCTTGTATTCTGGATAAGGCCTCTGTCGAAAACACACACTCATACTTCTCACAATGATCCACCTTTCCAAGCAGCATTTTGAAAAAGAGTTTGCTGATACCGTAACAGAAACTGTGCCCAAATGGTACACAGTAAGCCCAAATGGGATCAAAATAGGGGAGCTGCTCGAGTGGCCCTGATGAGTATCGCCCGCACGCCATCGGAGTATGCCCGCCGTTCACCACAGCATCCACCAAATGAAGATGGTCCTCGTGGGATAGCATGGCGCGCTCATCATTTGCATACACCAGCTCGTCACCCATCCAAGTCTGTGATATAGGTTCCAAGTACCCTTTACTGTACATACCATGCCCATTAATTCCAGAGGTACCTTCCCACAGACTCCGCGCATCATTTCGACGAGCCGAAACTGGTGCGAAACAGCCTAGATCGTTCCTGGCCACAGTATCACAGTGGACAACTGACAAATACACGAACATCTACTCATGATGTTTTTTGAAGTGTCCATCATACACGCGGAACCCATTCATCAACTCCAATAGTTCGCGTACAAATGGGTAGAGTAAGACGTGTACGTTTTTCCATTTCTGTCGTGGTCCCGGTGACAGGAAGACGGTGGCCACAAACCGCCCAGACATACGAAACTGCACACATTCCATGAATCGTGGCTCCACCACCCCATCCAACCCCACCCACTATGCTGACCACGTTTCCACGCATTGAAAAGCATGCAATTGGTGAGACTATTCACTTTAAAAATTCACTTGCTACATGCGTTTCTCCAACACACCTTTAATGGCAGGTCGCTTGGTCGTATGAATCCAAACCTGGAAGACCACTGCCTGAGCTTGAGCGCATCCCACCCCATCCCAAATAAACAACTGGCATGTGTTGTTCTCCAATTGCCATAGTCGGTGTCCCAGATGTGCGTCGGTACAACTCTACTCCAGGCGTAGCCCTCTGCCTGACCCTCTGCCTGGTTGATGTGCTCCGCCAATGGACTTCCCACCTTGACCATGTGAACACGCACATACTTCCAATCTCCGGGCATGGCAAGCACTGAGAGGCTGTTGCCATCGGTCAAGTCAAGGGACAACACAATACGATCAGCAAACGGATAGTTGGTTTGCATTGTTTTGGGATGCAGCACACAGGTGCCAGAATTGCCAAATCCAATGGTCAGCACGAACCAGGAGGAAGTGGCCTTTCCTTGTAACAGGAAGGCCATGCGCTTGGCCCATGTGGTGATCCCGCGCAGCTCGAACTCGCCCTCTTTCGTTTGATGTTTTGCAAACACCACCCGAATGTCATGTTGACCATTAAAGGTACAAAACCATCCCGCAGGCCTCCAAGTGAAGGCGCGGACGATGAGCTTGAACTCTCCACCAGTGGTCTTGACATACTTCACTGCCAACAAGTGAAGTGCGATCGCCACTGTGAAGAAATTTATCAAGACAACGAGTCCTTCTGTCATCTGATAACATGGAAACCAACCACAGGCCACATGGCCGTAAGAGGTATGGCCCCATGACATCGGGTGCACTTGAACAACGTATGGAATATGTGTGGACGGGAAATTCCGAATGGCATGACGTTGCTTGACATGCAGACTTTGGATTCCGCGGGAAAGAAACCCAACTCTAAGCGACATATAGTCAAGTACTAATAAGAGCGCCTCAGTCGCTGTTTGTCCTACAAATCTCACAATGTTTCCAAAATAATTAATACTAAGATGCCTCTGTAGGTGGCTCTAATAAAGGCATTGATGCAAAGGTGTTCATATGAAGGTATTGGGATGGGCGTGGGATAAAACACACCTGACGGGTCCAATGCAAACAGTACACACAGACACGACAGGAAATCTAACATACCCCAAAGTAACCCTGACAACAGCCTTGAGGTGGCTCTACAGCTTGCTCTAAAGCAATGAGCATCGAAGGCAATCAAAGGCAACAGGCACGATATGGGCGTGGTAGAAAGCACACCTTGAAGGAAGTGTAGCCTTGTGGAAAAGTAGTAGATGATGTACTCGATCCAAGGGCGGATACTAGAAGCTATTAATAACCTTTGACAACCACGCGAAAATGAAACATCCAGCGGAAAATGAAACATCCAACAACCGTTCCCCAGCAACCATTAGATTTTCATCAAACTTTCAACACAAGAGTTCAGCGCCGACTTCTAGTATTCAAGATGACACACCAGGCCACTATATATTCAGATTAACTTATATAATACTATATAGTCAGATAGCAACTTTTTAGTTAACCAATGTGTAACGTCCCCATACATGATCGATCAACTGTGTACAGTAGGGGCATGTCCTATACCCTCTCGAGGCGCTCCGCATTACGGCTCCACAATGCTGCCTACATATGGCGAGGCCACAAATCCGGATCCTACGCTGTTGCCTGGGCGTCACTCCGTCAGCCTCAGGTTGGAGGCCATTTTGGAATCCTTCCTGGCGGCACAACTCGCACCCCAGGTAAACATCGTCATTACGGGGATGAGTGGTTTGGGGTATTGCTTCCCCAGGCAAATTGGCCCGACATACGTAGGATTCATAGGCATCCAACGATACTATGTCGGGGTTTGCTTCGGGGCCGGATACCACCTCCCAAGTCTCATCCCCTGCCTCCCAGAGAACTAGGGCCTCTTGAACCCGCTGTCTATTAACGGTACGGAACCTAACTCGCAAGATTGAATTCACGATGTAACGGTCATTTGTTAACTCCATCACCTGCATTCAAGATGACACCACACCAGGCCACACGGCCGTAAGAGGTGTAGGGTCATGGACTACTCAGGGTTCACTGGTATTCAAGACGAAGACAACACAGACCATAATGAGGGACCAGGATCTGAAGATCGATGCAGCGCGGGTCAAAACATGCACTAATTGTATACACACACTTTACAATAAACCGCTGCTCAAAGAGCAGAGCAGAGCTTCTGTGGTGACCTACACTACACTAATATGTGAACGTTTATCTCTGCGCGTATTCTGTCGGATCGGATATGCGCGTGGGGATCACAACATCCCACTGAACCGCGCGCGGGGGCAGATGAGGAAATCACCATGCTAAACATGGCACTTGCCTGTTCAATGAAGCCTTCATGTCTCTCTGTCGAATGTAGTGCTCCCCCCGCCTTGAGGTATGTAGCCTTTTGTTGACATACACACATTTGCAAGGAAGTAGAGCCCACTACATCCCACTCCTGTGAGACGCCGGTAGTAGAGTTTTGGGAAGCTAGCGGGGGTCGTGTAGAAAATAATGAGGGACCATGATCCCAGCAGGCAGCAGCCTAGCTACGCAAGTACAATGGCAGCAGCACAACATCCCACCTAACCGCGGGGGCAGATGAGGAAATCACCATGCTAAACATGGCACTAGCCTGTTCAATGAAGCCTTCATGTCTCTCTGTCGAATGTAGTGCTCCCCCCGCCTTGAGGTATGTAGCCTTTTGGTGACATACACACATTTGCAAGGAAGTAGAGCCCACTACATCCCACTCCTGTGAGACGCCGGTAGTAGAGTTTTGGGAAGCTAGCGGGGGTCGTGTAGAAAATAATGAGGGACCATGATCCCAGCAGGCAGCAGCCTAGCTACGCAAGTACAATGGCAGCAGCACAACATCCCACTGAACAGCGGGGGCAGATGAGGAAATCACCATGCTAAACATGGCACTCGCCTATTCAATGAAGCCTTCATGTCTCTCAGTCGGATGTAGTGCTCCCCCCGCCTTGAGGTATGTAGCCTTTTGGTGACATACACACATTTGCAAGGAAGTAGAGCCCACTACATCCCACTCCTATGAGACGCCGGTAGTAGAGTTTTGGGAAGCTAGCGGGGGTCGTGTAGAAAATAATGAGGGACCATGATCCCAGCAGCCTAGCTACGCAAGTACAATGGCAGCAGCACAACATCCCACTGAACAGCGGGGGCAGATGAGGAAATCACCATGCTAAACATGGCACTCGCCTGTTCAATGAAGCCTTCATGTCTCTCTGTCGAATGTAGTGCTCCCCCCGCCTTGAGGTATGTAGCCTTTTGATGACATACACACATTTGCAAGGAAGTAGAGCCCACTACATCCCACTCCTGTGAGACGCCGGTAGTAGAGTTTTGGGAAGCTAGCGGGGGTCGTGTAGAAAATAATGAGGGACCATGATCCCAACAGGCAGCAGCCTAGCTACGCAAGTACAATGGCAGCAGCACAACATCCCACTGAACAGCGGGGGCAGATGAGGAAATCACCATGCTAAACATGGCACTCGCCTATTCAATGAAGCCTTCATGTCTCTCAGTCGGATGTAGTGCTCCCCCCGCCTTGAGGTATGTAGCCTTTTGGTGACATACACACATTTGCAAGGAAGTAGAGCCCACTACATCCCACTCCTGTGAGACGCCGGTAGTAGAGTTTTGGGAAGCTAGCGGGGGTCGTGTAGAAAATAATGAGGGACCATGATCCCAGCAGGCAGCAGCCTAGCTACGCAAGTACAATGGCAGCAGCACATCCCACTGAACAGCGGGGGCAGATGAGGAAATCACCATGCTAAACATGGCACTCGCCTATTCAATGAAGCCTTCATGTCTCTCAGTCGGATGTAGTGCTCCCCCCGCCTTGAGGTATGTAGCCTTTTGGTGACATACACACATTTGCAAGGAAGTAGAGCCCACTACATCCCACTCCTGTGAGACGCCGGTAGTAGAGTTTTGGGAAGCTAGCGGGGGTGGTGTAGAAAATAATGAGGGACCATGATCCCAGCAGGCAGCGAGCAGCCTAGCTACGCAAGTACAATGGCAGCAGCACAACATCCCACTGAACAGCGGGGGCAGATGAGGAAATCACCATGCTAAACATGGCACTCGCCTATTCAATGAAGCCTTCATGTCTCTCAGTCGGATGTAGTGCTCCCCCCGCCTTGAGGTATGTAGCCTTTTGGTGACATACACACATTTGCAAGGAAGTAGAGCCCACTACATCCCACTCCTGTGAGACGCCGGTAGTAGAGTTTTGGGAAGCTAGCGGGGGTCGTGTAGAAAATAATGAGGGACCATGATCCCAGCAGGCAGCAGCCAGCAGCATAGCCGTGCAGGTAGAACAGTTCACAGGTACAACAGGTACAGGCTGCGCACAACCAGGTACAATATAGGCTGCACCAGCCTCACATTTCAAAGATTCAATCCGTTTTGTCTGAGACAACTAAACATAAATAGATAGTTAAATTACAGTACCAACTAGTTCAACTTAAAGTACAGGTTAACTTCTACTAGTTAACTTAGCTCCAAACAATGTTACAAAGCGGGCAGGAAACACTTATCTTGCAACTTCTAAGAAAAGCAGTAAAGCAAGGCAAGTGGTAAAAGACATTTTTGCAGCCACAACCTAGTCCATTTGTGGCTGCCTGGGTTTCACTAACCTCCTCTAAACAGATTGGACAAATCTTAGGCTCGACAGTTGGCAACAACTTGTCTAGGAGCCGTTCTACAGAGAAGTCTTCCTGACTCCCTTTGGAGCTTGAACCGCCTGTCTGAGTTTCAGAGGGTCTTTCGTCTTCAAAGCTTAGAAAAGGAAAGAGTATTTTCATAATTTCGTCGTCACTTTCCATGAATCCCTGAGGCCACAAGGCCGTAGCAGGATTCAGTGAACGATGGAAATAACAGGGAAAGAAAACTTAAAAGTTCAGCCGGCAAAAACAAAATCGATGAAAACAGTGCACACACGACAAGTGTGCAATCACACACCAATGTAACCCTCACAGCATCCCTGCAGGCACAACACAGCACAGCACAGCATCCCTGAGGCCACAAGGCCGTAGCAGGATGCTGTCAAAGGTTGGAGTAAAAGTCCACCAACTGCAGACATAAAAAAAAACTAGCTCCACAAGCACAATGCAAGTCCCAGTTGCAAATGTTTTCATATTATCCTATGCTGGTGTATGTTCCCAAGAAAACTTGGGCACTTCTGTGGGCACTTCTGTTGGCCCAACGCAGCATACCAGTGTAAAACTATAGCATGAGGCAAAAAACCCCGATGAAAACAGTACACCCTGGAACGACTTTTAACAAACCCCTTCAAACCGCTGACAACATCCCTGAGGCCACATGGCCGTAACTCGATACAGTCAGAGGTTTGAAGGGGTTTGACAATTAATTAAAAAGGAAAAACTGATGGATGAAAACAGTACACCCTGTAACGACTTCTAACAAACCCCTTCAAACCTCTGACAACATCCCTGAGGCCACATGGCCGTAACTGGATACAGTCAGAGGTTTGAAGGGGTTTGACAATTAATTAAAAAGGGGAAAACTGATGGATGAAAACAGTACACTCAAAGAAGACTTCTAACAAACCCTCACACACATACACATTACACACCCCATGAAGAATACAAGAAGAAAGCGTACCTCCTCTGCTGGCTGCTGAAGCTGCTTATAACTTCGTTAAAAACTTGGAGTAACTGTCCCACCAAAAAAAAAGAAACCAAACAACAGCCCGCTCCATCCATAGGTAACAATTAGCTAAACCGCCCAGCGATGCGTTTTCTAGCAGGCTTCGCTCCATTCATAAGTACCAAATAAAGAATGCAGGTCAAGGAAAAGAGGAGTACGCGTACCTCCTACAAAAACTTTGCTGAAGACTTGATAAAGTGAAGTAGCTGCACAGCAATAAAGAAGGGTAGAAAAAACCTCCCAAAAGCTCGCTAAGATGCCAAAAACAATTAAAGCAATTAAAGCAAAGAGGGCACCCGCCCAGGCAAGGAAACTCGTTTGATTCTCTCTCCTATCTCTCCTGTCAAAGGTTGGAGTAAAAGTCCACCAACTGCAGATATAAAAAAACCTAGCTCCACAAGCACAATGCAAGTCCCAGTTGCAAATGTTAACATATTATCCTATGCTGGTGTAAAGCGGTCAAGCTGCTTGATTTACTAAGTACTAAGAAACTCGGAGAGAACTGCGCAGTCCTTAGGCCACAGGGCCGCAACAGGACAGAAAACTAGAACGCATCCCTTATCTGCATCCCTGAGGCCACAGGGCCGCAACAGGACACAGAACTAGAACGCATCCCTGCTGTCTGCATCCCTGAGGCCACAGGGCCGCAACAGGACACATAGCAAGAACGCGCGCGGAGTTTCTTAACCTTAACTTAAAGCGAGGACACCAAATAAATCAATCTACTAATTACATGCAACAAGGAGGATTTCTACCTTCAGAATTTTCAAACTCGCGAATGGCTCGTAACTTGCTCCTAAGCTGTGCCTTATTCATTTGCCGCGGCCCCGCCCATACATCCCATGCATCGCTGTCCACGCAACGATGTGCTATATATGTAATAGCCGCGCGCGTCACGCCACGTACCCGCGTCTGTCTATCTCCGCTAAAAAGCTTCAACCAATGAGCGAGCGAGTTACTCATGTTTAACACGCCCCTAGAAAATATATATCAAGAATCGGTGGTACAGACATCAACCTGATCGATTTAACATTCTCACACCAATAATGTTAAATCTTGTCGACTGACTTCACATCGTTGTTAAATCGGAGAGGTGTCCCTTTTTCTTTATCTTTTAAATTAGGGTAATGCATTTAAACGGAACTGCCCATATTTAACACTATTTAACACTATTTAACACTATTTAACACTATTTAAGACAAATACTCATTCCAGTGGTGTAAGCGGCTCTTTGCTTAGTAGTGTTTTTGAATTTCCCGTTTAGCACACTTTCGATGTTTTCTTTCCCTACACTATGTGTGAGAAAGCTCGCCTCAAGGCTTTGAGTTATCCCATTAAAGTCTACACTCGCGATCTTTCTTGTAGTAGACTCTTGCGTGGCTAATGAGCAATTGCTACTGAATGAGCGCGTTGGCGACTTTGGAGGTAAAGCGGTAATCGGAGTTTCAGCTCTTAGCGAGTTGATTGGCGTACTCGCGAACGGAAAGCAGGGAAAGCATATTAACTCATCGACACAGTCTGACTTGTAGACCGATGAGCGAATCGCGTTCTCTGGCGATGAGCGAATAGCGGTCTTTGGCGATGAGCGAATAGCGGTCTTTGTCGATGAGCGAATAGCGTTCTGTGTCGATGAGCGGAGAACGTCAGTATTCAAGTCTACGACATCGTCTACTTCAGTTGCGTATGTTAACTTGTTTTGCGAAAGATCTATGATCTCGTCTATTTGGCCTGCAGAATTTGGCCAGAACGACTTCATCGAAAAAATGGTTCATAAAACTTATGAGGCGATTTTCCGTTGAATGGAAACGACATGCCTTTTATCCTCGTTTCGTCTGGAAACTTGGAAATGACCATCGGTCATAAAAAATTCTTGGATCGATCGAAAAGATATCATCCAATGAAATCATTTTTTAGTCGTAGTCGTGGATCGAAGTATTAATCATGCATGTCATCAATAGATATCGAATCAATGCGTCCAATCAAAAACCGGGATCTACAGATTCAGGATTAGGACACCAAAATTCGACAATGACCTGAACGTTTCTTGTGTCTCCAGTTCATTTCTGACTTCACTTCTCAAAAGCTTTAACCTACTTTGCAACGTAAACTTCCAGTCCATCAGCTTTCTAGTTAGCTCATTACTCGGAAAATAATGGCTTCGCCAGAACAGTTCAAAGCGGTCGTGCAGTCAGGGAACACAACAGAGTTCTTACAGTTCCGATGGGCTGTAATGAGAAACAGCGCGAACCAATTAGAGCTTTAAATATTTCCCATCGACGCCCTTGAGAGCCCACCGGTGTTGCACAAAATTCCGGTTTATACCCCGTCCGATACAGAGTCTCCCCTGCGCGTGTGCTATCCAGCTAAGCACGCGCAGGGGAAGGCAATGTATGTCATCATTGTCAGAGACTCGCAAATTACTTCCACCTGCCTTACCGCTGCAAACCTGATCAGCAGTTCGGTCGCGCCAGCATACACTACAAGGCGCGACCGTTTCGATGAGCTGGTTAGAGTAGCGAGCGGAAAGGAAGAGGCATTCTCCACCTTCATAAACGATATGTGGAGAAACAGCCACAACGACGACTTCTGGAAAGCCCCTGAGAAGTCTGGTCAGTCGTACGCTACCTTGGACGAGACGATAGACACAGAGATGGGTGGAGTCAGTGTTCTGCCGACACAGGTACGAAACCCGCTCATTAGCTTAATGAGCAGTTCTGTTCACTCTCCTTTGTCGTGTCATAGTATGACAAAACTGCCCTTCTTACCTGATCTTAAGTGTGTGTGATAGTAAAAGGTTTCTACTTTTTTCTATTGTCGTGTCATAGTATGACACAAAGCCACTTCCTACCTGAGCGTAGCTGTGTATGACCAAGAAAGTCCGAACCTGCTCATTATCTTAATGAGCAGTTCTGTACACTTTTCTCTTTGTCGTGTCATAGTATGACAAAAAGCCACTTCCTGCCTGAGCTTAGCTGTGTATGACCAAGAAAGTCCAAACCTGCTCATTATCTTAATGAGCAGTTCTGTACACTTTTCTCTTTGTCGTGTCATAGGATGACAACAAGCCACTTCCTGCCTGAGCTTAGCTGTGTATGACCAAGAAAGTCCGAACCTGCTCATTATCTTAATGAGCAGTTCTGTACACTTTTCTCTTTGTCGTGTCATAGTATGACAAACAGCCACTTCCTGCCTGAGCTTAGCTGGGTATGACCAAGGAAGTCCAAACGTGCTCATTATCTTAATGAGCAGTTCTGTACACTTTTCTCTTTGTCGTGTCATAGTATGACAAAAAGCCACTTCCTGCCTGAGCCTAGCTGTGTATGACCAAGGAAGTCCAAACGTGCTCATTATCTTAATGAGCGCTCCGTACACTTTCTCTTTGTCGTGTCATAGTATGACAAAAAGCCACTTCCGCCCGAGCTTAGCTGTGTATGACCAAGTAAGTCCAAACGTGCTCATTATCTTAATGAGCAGTTCTGTACACTTTTATCTTTGTCGTGTCATAGTATGACAAAAAGCCACTTCCTGCCTGAGCCTAGCTGTGTATGGCCAAGGAAGTCCAAACGTGCTCATTATCTTAATGAGCAGTTCTGTACACTTTTATCTTTGTCGTGTCATAGGATGACAAAAAAAGGCAGGTCCTACCTGAATTCAGCTGGGTATGACCGAGAAAAGTCGCCAATGTGTCACCATTTTTGTACTTGTTTTATTTTGGCAGGATGACTATGAAGCAAAATGGCAGATGATTGTCACAAGCATGAATGAATATGAACAACGTTTTCGGGAAGCATTTTTTACAGTAGTGCTCCCTTGGATCAGTGTGACATTTAGGGGAACGAACGAACGCCGCGAACGTCGTTTTGTTAGGGATTGGGTTGAAGAAAGATTTCTATGGGCACTCGAAGAGAAAGTTATATTCCAACGATGGGACTACAGGAATGCCTCACATATTGATGTGGCGGTACCAGCCTCCATAGCTTGGCACGACAATGTTTGGCGATTCGACAATAATGGACGAGACAATAATTTCATCATTGTTCAAAACTCATCTGGAGTTGTGAGATGGTTTTATTGGTGGCGACTTGAATGTGAACCTCGTTACAGGTGTCCTCGTTACGCAGTTACTAGGTGGCTGCATGACATCCATGTTTGGTATTACAGAGGTAGCATACTAGTAGTAGCAGATTAGAACATCAATTTCTAATTAATTTTGTACACTGGAAATAAAAATTGTTTTTCTTGTTTTTATTGTTGACAGGACGAATATGAAGATTTGTTTCGGAAAGCATTCTTCACTGTAGTCATTTCTTGGATAAGCATAACAATACGAGAAGTGAATGAATACCGTGAAAAACGTTTTATTAAAGATTGGGTTGAAGAACGTTTTATGTGGGCGCTTGAGGAAAAAGTGTCCATGCATCGATGGGACTTTGGCAATGACACTAATGATGAAATCATGATTCCAGTTTCTCTAGCTTGGTATTCCTATCGGTTACCTGGCCGATTACCTAGTGTTGCCTGGTCATTTACCTTTTGGCAAGACTTTACCTACATCTATCATCAAGATTCTTCTCCAGTTTTCGAAAGATTTTATTGGTGGAGTCAACACTATAAGTGTCCTCGTTTAGCAATAACTAGATGGTTGTATGATATGCATACTTGGTACTACACGGGTAGATGGCACACTCCTAGAGGTGTAGAATACATTGATGAATACCCTGAACTCTCACAGTAAAACACCATTTTTTTGTAAAGTATAATGAAAATATATTTTAAGAAATATTGCATAGCATGACATATAAGGGCATTTATGCACGTACGCAGCTGTGTATGACTGACAAAGTGAGAAACTGCTCATTAGCTTAATGAGCAATATTGCACCGTTTTAGTTTGTCACTAAATTTATTGGTGGGATATTTTGCAGACTTACAAGACAGCTGTTGAGCTCGAAGAGATTGCAAAGTCTCATGGTCCCGGTGGTAGCTTACTGGATTACAAGCAGGGAGAAACTGCTAAACAGGCAAAAGCTCAGAATGAGGAGCTCGCTTCGCAGGATTGGAAGTCTCTTCTTACCTTGCCAAAGGTTAAACGTCCAGTCCAGGATGCAACTACCATTCGCTACAACATCGAGTTCCACCACCGGTACCCGAGGGTAGTGGATACCAAGGATGTGATGGGATGTACATTCAGTATCCCCATTCAGTATATTCAGCAGGCTGAGGGCTACGAGCGAATCAGGGATGAGGATCGGGCTCAAGTCAACAATCTGAAAGACAGCATGGCTTGGAACCCATACTCTTTCCAGAACAGCTCACTTGTATATGTTGTAGACAGAGCCACTGGTGAACAATTGAAGTCCGCCTCGGAGTTCAATGTGAATCAAGTTTTAGAAGGCAAATATATTTTCGTGTGCTTTGGGCACCAACACAGTCTTACAGCTCGGCGCGAGCTTCATGCCGAACAGCCTACTAAGGAATCCTGGTGGCAGATCGAATGCAAGTTGTATATCAATTTGCAATCAGACATGGTCAGGTTCTTGGCCGACAAACAGAATATGGTCGACCAGAACACCAAGGGCAAGACTCATCAACAAATAATGAAGTCAATGCGCGTTGGTATGCAGGTAATTTTACTAAGTGATGATTGCATTTGTGCATGTATACAATCAAATTAGACTTTTGTGACTGTAGCCTGTCTAAGTTGATGACCAAAATGGAATTTTTGCGGTCGGTATGCAGGCGCAAAGGGGCCCCCTCCACAAGCTGTATTGGCATTGTGGTATCACTGAGTGGGACCCCGCCACCGATGACTGGAGGGAGCATGGATTCTTGGATTGGTGAAAGAGTTAGCTAAACAATATCCATCACTGTTTGGGCTACCAGAAGATCCAGAATCACGTTTGAATGTCTACACAAATCTTAGTAATCAGGATTGGAACAATGTAAATGCCTGGCGATTCTTTGGACAACAGGTAAAAAGAATTTATATGATGAATAAATATTATACATTGTTGCCTATACTTGGATGTGAATTACTGCATCAGTTCAGAAACTGCTCATTAGCTTAATGAGCAGTTTTGTCCAGTTTTACCAAGTCATACCCTATTATGACATCTTAGCCCCTATTATTCGTCCTTTACTGTGAATATCTGTATCAGTTCATAAACTGCTCATTAGCTTAATGAGCAGTTCTGCACCGTTTTACCAAGTCATACAATATTATGACATCTTAGCCCCTATTATTCGTCCTGTACTGTGAATATCTGCATCAGTTCATAAACTGCTCATTAGCTTAATGAGCAGTTTTGTCCCGTTTTACCAAGTCATACAATATTATGACATCTTAGCCCCTATTATTCGTCCTTTACTGTGAATATCTGTATCAGTTCAGAAACTGCTCATTAGCTTAATGAGCAGTTTTGTCCCGTTTTACCAAGCCATACAATATTATGACATCTTAGCCTCTATTATTCGTCCTGTACTGTGAATATCTGTATCAGTTCAGAAACTGCTCATTAGCTTAATGAGCAGTTTTGTCCAGTTTTACCAAGTCATACAATATTATGACATCTTAGCCTCTATTATTCGTCCTGTACTGTGAATATCTGTATCAGTTCAGAAACTGCCCATTAGCTTAATGAGCAGTTCTGCACCCCCTTTGCTTATTCATGGCATAATATGACGTCTTATTCACTCTTACCTGTACTTTGTTGTGTATGACTTCAGGTGCCAAATGGCAAATGGTGGCCTGTTTGGGATTATTTGACCGGGGCTCAGCAGAATCAAATCAAAGCGGAAGTTCTATACATGAATCACATCTCTGTGGCGAACGAGTACGCCACGAATTGGACAATTGCTACCACGCGCCAGGATACTTGGGACCTTGTTTCAAAAATCATGCAGATGTTCCGTGAAAATTTGCTGAAGGGACAAACAAAGACCCCCTCCAAGGCTGGAAAGGGCAAACGCAAGGCTGCCTATGATCTAGACAGCGATGTCGTCGACTTGTCAACAGAAACAGCTGGAGCGGAGCAGGCGTTGCAAGACGTTGGTGTCGACCCCAAGCAGAAGAAGACCGGTAAGAAGGCCAAGTCTAAACTTCTTCCTCGAAGCGCTGCTAACACGTTGAGTGTTGGGCAGCCGGCACAGCCTTTGCAGCAGGCGATCGTGAAGGAGTTGGAGAAGAAGGAAGTGAGTATGAGCCTGTTTCATAATATGCTTGGGTTTAACTCGAACATCGAGATAGACTACCTCAACAGTATACTACGGACGATCACAAATATCGAAATTAGCATCCCTGAAGCCGGCGACATCATGAAGAAGTTCAAGGCCCAACGCAATGTCCAAGCCTGGATTGTGTCACAGTCCGGGGTGGCGGATTGGGATGCCTTCGAGACAAAATATGGTGAGCTTTGGGCAAGCCAAGAGAGCATCGAGCGGTGCATCAAGGCGGTGAAAGCTGGAAAATCAGGACGAGGCGGGAGTGTGCAACAGATTCCCAAGTCCATCATTCAATACGTCGCCGACGCCAACACGTGGCTTGAGAGGTGTGTTGCCGGAGCAGGAGACCTAGAGAAGCTGCCACTGCAATACACTTCCGCCGAAATCCGGGTGAGTGACAGAGACTGCACGCCATTTTGCATTACGGTTTCAAAAAAACTCACTACAACGGAATTTTATATCGTTTAAGTATCGACAACGTGTTTTGCGGCACAGGCGAAACTACCCACACCCGTCGTGGAGGTGGGCGACGAACCGCCTGAGGTCGAGTATGATACCAAAAGTCTCAAGCCCGCATACATGATCCTCGAGGACGAGTTGACGAAAATGGACACCATCCCCAAGTTGAATTATGTGGGGGTGATCGTTGACTGCGTTTACGAATTGGATTATGAGGAAGTTACGAACAGGCTATCTGAAGCCGAATTGATCAAGATCATCGACGCGTTTGCGGCGCTCACTACCGCGCCAGACTGGTCGGTAGTAATATTTTGTGGGTTCGCACAACAGTCCAACTTCCTGAAGATTCTGGAGAGCAAATGCAATGGTGCTGCCCAACGCATATGGTGGCACAAGAAGAATGCTTCAGTGGGAGCCAACAAAAACATCAGGTATAATGCCTTGGAGGCGGCGGTCATCGCGTTCCATATGGCTGAGGTAGAGCCCGGGGTACAATCCACTCGCAAATCCTGGATGGCAGATTTCGACCTGGATATCGAGCACAAATCGAGGGCCAACGTTCTCAAGGGGTTTTCGGTGGTCAAGCAACCCTTTAGACTCGACGGAAAAGTCGTATGTGCTCACCAGAAGCCCCAACACCTATTGGAGGAGCTGATTACCTGCCACATGATGGGACCCGCACCCTTTACGGGATTAACGCACAACGCGATGCCCGATTCATCAACCAACTGGATCTTGGATGCCGGGTGCGGGGTTGCGACCGCCACCGTGGCTGCGCTCCGGATCGGCCTCAATGCGGTCGCGTTCGACAATGATCCCGACATGGTGAGTGCCGCAACTCAGCGGCTCGGGAATATCGATAAGGAGGTGAACGGGAATACGGAATGCATGTCCCTGGAGGAGACTAAAGCACTCGAAAAAGAAAAGGAACAAGAGGAACAGAGGCAAGAGAATGCGGAGATCCTGAAAGGGCTAGAGGATGTGGAGGATGTGGATGTGGAGTTTTTGCAAGGACTCGAGGCCGCAGCGCAAGCAGCGGAAGCCCGGCAAGCACCTGTTGAAAATCCTGCACCGGAGCGGGCGGCGGATGCTGACGCGGAGAATGATGAAGCAGCATCGATGGCCGAATAATGCAAATGCTAGTCTTGAACAGTGAATACTTGCAGATATCGCGTACTAGATTGTGACCACGGTGTAGACCATCAGTTCTGAACATTAAATAAACATCTGTACAATTGAATTAGACTCCGCGTCATTTTGTATCTTGTTTATACCTTGAATTCTTGCATATGCTTGCGAATTATGAAATGCTTGTCTTGAACCTTGAAAAAACGCAGTTACCGCGTACTAGATTGTGACCGCGGTATAACCACCCTTTCTGAACATTAAATAAACATCTTTACAATTGAATTAACCATTTCGTCATTTTATATCTTGTTTTTACCTTAAATTCTTGCATGTGCTTGTGAATTTACTATAAACACTCATACGTGTCTATCTATTATCCACATCGGCAGCCGCGTTTATACTTGCGTCTCAAGTTTCGTCATGATACACGGTATTTTCATACGAACTTAGAATTATTTAGCCATCTATAATTAAATTAAAAAATGACATTGCATAATGTCGTTTTCATCGAATAGCGTGTTGAATGACCTTTGTATCCTTCACGGGTTGTTGCACACGTGGTTCCCCTACCGAGCTTCGAGAAGAAGTTCCCAAGATATCGGTGGTGGCCACAGCAACCTTTGAGCGCAGCTTGGGGGTAGTGAGCTTCTCGATAGCGGCCAACGTTCTTCTCAAGATATCGGTGGTGACCACAGCAACTTTTGAGCGCAGCTTGGGGGTAGTGAGCTTCTCGATAGCGGCCGACATTTGCTCCCCCAGCTTCTTCTTAGTGGTCGGCTCCGGTGGTGTCGGGGTGGCTGCTGCCACCAGGTATAGCGCCTCGTCGAAGGGGTGCTTCTTCTTCTTGTCAAGGTTTACCATCACAGGAGTCGATAACGGCGTAGTTGGCTCGGGCGGTTCAGGTGCAACAGCCGCCAATATGTACTGCTCCTCGAGAGAGCGTTGTACTGTCCCTCCCCCCCCTTGGCCCGCCAGGAGCCCGAAGCCCTGTCCGCACTACGTAGAACGAAGAAGGGAGTAGGCCCCGCAGCACCGCGAGTGCTAGGCTCAAAAGGTCTCGCCGAGGCCGAAAGAACACGAGGAGCATCTCGACAATCCGCAGACATCTCACCCGGCCGGGAATTCCCCGCAGGCTGGTGCGCAACCCGACGCCGGTCTCGCCAGGCGACTGGCGAAGACGGTGCAGGAGGCGGCACCGAAGTTGCCGAAAAAGTTGAAGTAGGTGGAGAAGAACTCGACGCCATTCCCGCAGAAATTTCGTCCAGCGCTTCCGCCGCAAGGGGTATGGGTGAAGAGTGAGGCAAAGCGCAAACTCAACCAGAGCGAAGATCTGCCAAATATAGCCAAACACAACAAGATCCGAAGATCCGCGGCGTAATCCAAGCGCGCAGGCGTTTATGTCAGTGCGAATTGGGCAACCAAGACTGCTCAAGGGCTAGGATAACGTGTTCAAGACCACCCAGCGCGCAAACAGCATGAACCCTGAAGGCTCGAATTCCATAAATACGCAGTCATTGGCGTCACGCAACATCACGAACATCGGCAGCCAATTCTGAGCACATAGTGAGATCCGCAACGGTCGATTTAGCAAATTACCCCAAGGTAGAGGCGCCCAATCGTAACAACGCAGAAATTAGCCTGGAGCGAGCTGTGCGACCTCATTAAGCACTGTCAGGTCGGCACCGCGGTGCCGACCTCCAACTCCCAGAACACTTTGAAGCAGCCAAATCGCCAACGTAGGTATAACACATTGAGGCCGAATATCGCAAATGCGGCCAATAAGCAGCATCGATGGCCGAATAATGCAAATGCTAGTCTTGAACAGTGAATACTTGCAGATATCGCGTACTAGATTGTGACCACGGTGTAGACCATCAGTTCTGAACATTAAATAAACATCTGTACAATTGAATTAGACTCCGCGTCATTTTGTATCTTGTTTATACCTTGAATTCTTGCATATGCTTGCGAATTATGAAATGCTTGTCTTGAACCTTGAAAAAACGCAGTTACCGCGTACTAGATTGTGACCGCGGTATAACCACCCTTTCTGAACATTAAATAAACATCTTTACAATTGAATTAACCATTTCGTCATTTTATATCTTGTTTTTACCTTAAATTCTTGCATGTGCTTGTGAATTTACTATAAACACTCATACGTGTCTATCTATTATCCACATCGGCAGCCGCGTTTATACTTGCGTCTCAAGTTTCGTCATGATACACGGTATTTTCATACGAACTTAGAATTATTTAGCCATCTATAATTAAATTAAAAAATGACATTGCATAATGTCGTTTTCATCGAATAGCGTGTTGAATGACCTTTGTATCCTTCACGGGTTGTTGCACACGTGGTTCCCCTACCGAGCTTCGAGAAGAAGTTCCCAAGATATCGGTGGTGGCCACAGCAACCTTTGAGCGCAGCTTGGGGGTAGTGAGCTTCTCGATAGCGGCCAACGTTCTTCTCAAGATATCGGTGGTGACCACAGCAACTTTTGAGCGCAGCTTGGGGGTAGTGAGCTTCTCGATAGCGGCCGACATTTGCTCCCCCAGCTTCTTCTTAGTGGTCGGCTCCGGTGGTGTCGGGGTGGCTGCTGCCACCAGGTATAGCGCCTCGTCGAAGGGGTGCTTCTTCTTCTTGTCAAGGTTTACCATCACAGGAGTCGATAACGGCGTAGTTGGCTCGGGCGGTTCAGGTGCAACAGCCGCCAATATGTACTGCTCCTCGAGAGAGCGTTGTACTGTCCCTCCCCCCCCCTTGGCCCGCCAGGAGCCCGAAGCCCTGTCCGCACTACGTAGAACGAAGAAGGGAGTAGGCCCCGCAGCACCGCGAGTGCTAGGCTCAAAAGGTCTCGCCGAGGCCGAAAGAACACGAGGAGCATCTCGACAATCCGCAGACATCTCACCCGGCCGGGAATTCCCCGCAGGCTGGTGCGCAACCCGACGCCGGTCTCGCCAGGCGACTGGCGAAGACGGTGCAGGAGGCGGCACCGAAGTTGCCGAAAAAGTTGAAGTAGGTGGAGAAGAACTCGACGCCATTCCCGCAGAAATTTCGTCCAGCGCTTCCGCCGCAAGGGGTATGGGTGAAGAGTGAGGCAAAGCGCAAACTCAACCAGAGCGAAGATCTGCCAAATATAGCCAAACACAACAAGATCCGAAGATCCGCGGCGTAATCCAAGCGCGCAGGCGTTTATGTCAGTGCGAATTGGGCAACCAAGACTGCTCAAGGGCTAGGATAACGTGTTCAAGACCACCCAGCGCGCAAACAGCATGAACCCTGAAGGCTCGAATTCCATAAATACGCAGTCATTGGCGTCACGCAACATCACGAACATCGGCAGCCAATTCTGAGCACATAGTGAGATCCGCAACGGTCGATTTAGCAAATTACCCCAAGGTAGAGGCGCCCAATCGTAACAACGCAGAAATTAGCCTGGAGCGAGCTGTGCGACCTCATTAAAGCAGCGTCGGGTCGGCACCGCGGTGCCGACCTCCAACTCCCAGAACACTTTGAAGCAGCCAAATCGCCGCCGTAGGTATAACACATTGAGGCCGAATATCGGTGCAGAGTGGTCTAGAGCTCCGGTAGTAGCTCGCAAGGCCTCATTCGCAATCAGCGGGTACCGAAAGCGCAACTCCCAGTGCTCAAGAACAGCCACGGGCGTAAAGGAGCGCCGCGAAGAATCCGCAAAAGAATTTCCCAGCAACCGCAAATAATTAAGCGAAAAAAAAAGCATCCGCACGCGCGCCACCCGCAAGTCACCAGTGCAACCGAAGCCATTCCTATCCTCAAAGCACAGGGCCAGGGTCGCTACGGGGCACCCAGAGTCTTAGATTCCCAGATTCACCAGAAATAGATCAGTTAAAATCAGAATTGGAAGCGAAAATTGTCGTGGAAAGTAGACACCGAGATACCATTTTGTGGGAGGCTATACACTCTCACTTTGACTCATTCTGTATTATTGGTAGATAACGGTTACGGGGTATTGTGCAGCTGCCTAATAACACTACTAATACTTAAGTGTGTATTACTGAGCTTAGCTGAATGCTTACAGCTCTTCGGAAATGCTTATCCGGACTACAATCAAATGCTTATGATCTGTAGGATTAACTTACAACAAACTTATTGACATATCACATATGTTACTCTTGAAACTCTGCATTTCTTGGCCTCGGCCGCTACATATTCACCTGTGTGCATATGGTCAGCATGGCCAAGGCCTCTAACATGTCAGACACCCGTATGCAGCAGTATGACACAGTATGACACGGTCTCTGACACTATAGTGTTGTCCTAGCACAATTATTATGAATGCTTCGAGGATAAAGCGCAGGATACAGACCCCGAAGCAGACCCGCAAGCCTTGCGTTGCTTCGTATAAAGAGGTGCAAGACTCGAAGAAAACGGGCTACGGGACCAACAACATCGAGGAGTGTGTATAAAAAATACACGAGTTGCTGGACCCGAAAAAAGAGTGCAAGTGCGGAGCGAACTGCTTTAAGCAGTTCGATTTTCGCCCGATTCAAGAATCTCTCTTGGAGAAGGGCAAGCTTACGGGCGCCGAGTTAAAAAAGAAGATTCTCGCAGAGCTGGTGAGTGCGAGGAGGTTCAAGCCGAACTCAAACAAGCTGTTCATCGAGATGAAGGCGCACCTCACCTTCAGGGGCATATCCGTCTGCAAGGAAGCATATCGGAGGTTGCATTTCATCCCGTTAAGTACTTGGGATAAGTGGCATGCGAAGGTTTGTGGCGGCGAGATTTTGGAGGACGGCAAGGTGGGGAGGAAGCCTACCTACAACGACCCGACCAACAAGAACTGGTCTTACTTCGCGGAGTACGCTTACCAGGAGATTCTTTCACTCGCTGAGCCCCAACCTCAACACGGAAAACTCCAGATGAACCCGTTGAGACCAGCCGATTGCTTCGCGGCCTACCAGTTAATGCGAAAGGGTGTGTATCAGGTGGAGATCACCCAGTTCAAGATGTACCTGCGGGAGTATCTGAAAGAGCAGAAGATTTCAATACGGACACGCAAAGATTGTGCAGGGAAGTGTAACACCTGCGAGGAGCTGACCAAGCAACGCCGGGAGGTGAAAAGTCGCGAGGACCTGCAGGACTGGACAGATTTGACCGATTCCCACACCAAAGACTACCGTAGCGAGAGGGAAGCGTACAACCAACGGCGAGCTGACGGAACGAACGTCTTCGGAACGATGGACTCGTACACGTTTGACAGGGCGGCGAACAACAACACGATCTGCACACATTTCCCTGTGAAAGTCAAGTCCATGAGCGACAAGGCGGGGAGCTTCTTCCACCTATATACACCTCCAAGCGGTCGTCATGCATGGCTTTGTACTGTATATGTGTCTTTTGATGCCTTGGGTCCCTGGGAAAGATGTGAACATGTGCTTGACCACGTTCAACATCTTGTTGCGGTATGTGGTCACGAAGACTTCACGGTTTTTTCGGCCAGCCTGCCATGTGCAGATGGACGGAGGCTCTGAGAACTGGAACAAGCACCGGTTCATTCGCCTTTTTCTGCATCTTGGTGCACCATGGATTGTATCAGGAGATACAGCTGCACCGTCTTACGGTGGGACATTCCCATAACGACCTTGGCGGCTTCTTCGGGTTATTGAAGATGCTTTTATGGGGGAAGACTGCCGACAAAGCGGGCCACTGGTTTGTCACCTTGGGCGAGTGGATCTGCTTTCTCACAGCATGGGTGATCGAGACGGTCAACAAACAGACTTCGATCGTCGGTTGCAACTTGGACTTCAAGAGTTGGATCGATCCGCATGTGAACCAGGAGTTTGGTGGCCACGCTGGAAAAAACCGCGTTGTTCGTACCTGGCGCTTTTACGTCGCACCGGACAAGAAAGTTCGAGCGATGTACAAGTTCGGCGACAGGTTCGAAGAGTGGTTACCGCATGGGGTCGAGTCGGACCGGAACCTTGGGCTAATTATTTGCACAAGTTACCCGGCTATCGACTCCGCCCCGGATTATATCGACAACCCAGCCTGGTTTCGTAAGGGGAAAGGCGACAAGAACCTCGACATGGAACAAACCACTCGGAGCTGTCTGTTGGGACTGCGTGCTGCCACGCCGAAACTGGTGAGTCAGGAGCAGCATAACAAACTGGAGAAGACGTTCCCGTTGCCTTTGACTGTTCAATCCGTGCGGGACCGCAATCAGGAACGTTTACCTCCAGAATGGGACTCGTGAAGCTGCTTCTGACTCGCACTCATTCGCGAGCGGGGACAATTGCGAACGCCGCGGTGAGCCAGCCGCAGCATACTACGGAGCAGTTTGAGGTGTGTTACGACGGCATCCAGCGCAAGAGACAGGAAGTGGAGGCAGAGGCTGTCAAACACATCGACGTGAAGGAGGTGGAAGCTTTTATGCGGCAGGCAAAGTATAACCCGGAGTTGATCTCTAGACGGTAAGACAACGCACCGCTCATTTGGATTGACCCTGAAAGTATATATAGGCATGTTATTTTTTGTGCAACTATCGCGTCTTCTGAATAATTAAAGTTTGCAGGTACGAGGACAAATATATCCTGCGAGCTTTAATCGAACGCAAGATTGTCGTGCGGGGTCTTGGGACCAAAGCGAAGAAGTTGGACCGCCTGATCGAGGTTCTCAAGGAAGAAGATATTTGCAAAGATCCCGCGAATGGTGCTCCCGCACAAGCAGGTCCAGGACCTGCTCGGTTCTAGGAACTCCAGCAGCCGGACCAGCACAGCCACAGGTCGGGAGAAAGCGTGCTGCAACTGCAAGCCAGGCTGGTTCTTGCAAGAGGCCTGCACGCAGGCCTCGGAAAAAGGCGATCAGCACGCCACTTTGTACTGAGGGCGACGATGACGAGTCCTCCTCCGATGTAGACATGAGTATTGCCGTGCGGACGCGCAAGAAACGTCAAACGCGCAAGAAAGTGGTGATCACACCACCCAGCAGCAGTGAGAGCACGAATGGCGATGACGAGGAGTCCTCCTCCAGCGATGTGGAGGAGAGCCTTGCAGCCCGCAAGAAGCGGCTGTCTGACCTGGCTGAGGATTACACCTTCGACGACATGACGCCAGGCAGCTTTGCGGTGACCGCCGCGGGAGGAGAGGAAAACGACAAGTGCTGGTTCACCGTCTTGCTTCCCGGCGGTGATAAATCTGTCCCACTCCATTTCTTCGAGGTGGTGGCACAACATCCCAATAAGAAGGAGATCACCTGGCAGTTCTGGCTACCAGCGAAGTAGCAACGAGTCTTCAACAACGTGGAAGATCTCTGCGTTGTTCGAGCTTTCGTGCGGGGTCCCCGCAACCTCCGCATAAAGGCTCCCTTCGACGTTCACGAGATGCTCACGTCTTGGGACGACATGTCAGTATCTAACTAACATGGTTCTCGGCGGAGTTCCAGCTGGTGTTGAGAAGGCGGAGCTTTTGAAAGCACTCGTTGAGCACTGTGTGGTGTAAATATTTCTTGCCCTACCGTCCGTATGTACATGTATTTGTGTTAATGAGCTAATCCTTTGGTGCATACTTAGGGTTTGGGCTGAATTTTTCCAGAATTTCTTCAAAATTAAGTGGCATATCACACATCAGATATCCAAGTACTCATTTATACCAGTTTGCTATCATTTAATAACCCCTAGAATTAAATCGAAGTGCGTATACGAAGCTTACTATCACACTCCAACATGTGTTTTAGTAGTCGCGCGTGCCTAAAAAACCGTCTACAAACCCTATTAAAAACGGTCCCGTAGAAGGCCCGTAACAGAAAATAATTCTTCCAAATTACAACCAAACATGTTCCATTAACGTAGTTGATATTCTCCATTCGTCCTGGGATACTCTTCTCCAGAAAAGTATTTTACCCCCTCGCGATGTGCGATGCGCTACGACGTCTAGGTTGAGTTTCAAGATCGCGCATGCGGGCAAATTATGGCCCATGGGATACTCTAAGACGGGGTTGATGCGCTATGACATCCACCAAGGCCTTGTGGCAACGCGCGAGCAAAATCTAGGGGCGAAATGCAACGAAAATTTTGCTTAATTTCCGGGTTTTGCACATGTGGCGCGGAGAGGTTTGGGTTTGCATCAAAACACGGCAATATGCCATATACCCATGGATGTGGCATATCACACTTAAGTGTACACACACAAATGGATAAAATACCTTCGTATGAAGACTTTTGTGGGCCTGTGGGGCCTCATTCAGCATGGCTATCCACCGAGCAAACTTTTCCGGTAATGCGTAGGTCATATCTGAAGAGATCAAGTATATAAATAGTATAAATATGCCATTTTAGAATTTTTCAAATGAGCGTTTTTAAATACTCTTCTGGAGAAGAGTAAAAGGCCATTTACTCTTCTCCAGAATAGTAAGGACGACTGAAGAATATTATATGTGCACAACATATCATAACATCAACCTTCATAAAAACTTCCAATCGATAGCGAAACTTACAATCGATAGCGTCGGTCGTTGGCTGGCAAGTTCGCCGTAGAGGATCCGCCTTTGGGTGCGCGTTCGGTGGTGTTCGAGGATGCCAACACCACCGCCACCTCTCCTCGCGAGACCTTCACCGCCGAGAAGCCCAAGAAGCCGGTACCCGTCGTGAACGTGAAGAGTGCTATCGTGCACAACGACGACCGCGCCCTCAGCTCCTTCGACAAGTGGGCGAACTACTGTACGTGAGCCCGGTGCTGGACATGACGCCTACTGTCGTGAACTTCAACACCGTCACCATGGACGAGCACGCTATCGACGACGGCAATACCGAGGATGCCGTCGACTCTGACGTGGACGACACAGCGGCAGAGGTGGTGTCTGTTCTGCCGCCGGAATGCGTCGACGTTGACGCGTGCTCCCACGCCGTGTATCGCAACGACGACTCTCTTGGGGGCTACCGCTACTACAGCGAACTCGCACACCCTGAGGGCCACTACGACTTGTGCGACGGGATCGTTGTGAAGAGCGCGAAGGGTGCCGCCTTCGATGCTGCCTACGCTCCTTCACCTTACACCCGCGACACCTCGCCACCGCCACCACAGCCTCGTCAGAGGATTGGTGGTGGCAGGGTCAGCCCTCTGCACACCGCCCTCCTGTCGACTCTCTTCGTCTGTAGGCTACGTTCATGTTCCTGACCGACGAATGCGACGCAACGGCTGTCACCGCGCAATTGGCGCAGCCGTTGACGTCCGAGATTGACTACGACTTTGCGACACCACCCGCACAGGGGCTGGTGGTGTCACAACACGCCGTCGACGCCTACGATGCCTTCACCGAAGACTTCTACGAGGACCCGGGACCTGGCAACGGCGAGATTGAGAACAACAACACTTTGAGCTTCAGAATTCGCGCTTTTCGAGCCCTACGGGGGGAGATAGAATCTGAGATGCTCCACCGCTTTCCGCACGTCGTAGACTAGTGTCACTGGCACAGCTGCGTTAGCTAGATCAGATTGTATTTGGCTTCGTGTTAGCTTAACCCCTAAACTGGTGTCTGGGTCATTTTTGACCCAAAATCGTGCGATGTTTTTTTAGTTTTTTGGTGTCAACGTTGTCGATCGTCGCCATAATTGGTCTCGCGCCGTTTGAGGCCTTGCAAAAATGTATACCCTTGAAGGTGGGGTACTTGCTTTTTAGGTATATGCATGTTATGTATCTCACATAGCATCATTTTTATGCATGAAAAAGTGCCTCGAAAGTGTGGAAAGCGATGTGTGAAAAGTAAGAAATCGAGGTGAAATGTAGATATTCGTCATTTTAGACGCTTGCAGTGGACCCGATTGCATTCCAGATGGAATATGGCATCGCCCAAGTGATCATGCATCGTTGATGCATCAAATGTATCCATTATAGTGGCAAAAAACACCAAAATGATGAAATTTGAGCTTAAGTATGGAAAAACATTGAAAATGCGGTGTTTTTTCTGTTTTTGTTGTTGTTTTTTCTGCAATAAACGTATGAACCGGTATATAAACGTGGAATTCATGCCCCAAGCAGCATATCGACGTGAAGCTATGATCAAAGCCGATGCGTTGAAGGTGTTCCGTGGGGTGTGGGCTGTCCATACCGTTTTTTATCATTGGTTTGGCAAAAGTTTGCGTTTGGAAAACCCCAAAATCATGACGGCAATTTGGATATAATAGCGGATATAATGCATCAAAATATGCGTATAAGCTATCAAAATGCTGGGCCAATCGATACCTAACAGATGGTTGATTTAGGTAGCACGTGTATACAACCGACACCATTGATAAGTGGCAAAAGGCGAAAGTGCCCAAAAAGGGCCGAAATATTTACACCAGTTTAGGGGTTGAGGGGACCGTCCGGGCAGATCTATTATGCACCGGCCTCCCGCTTTGCTTTTTTCTGCCTTCTGGCATTTGTTGATTTGTTTACCGTTTAGGTAGTGACACCACTGCTCTTTCGACAGTGGTGGTGTGCTGGTATGGGGTACCCTAGCACTCTGCTTTGACCCCCTAGTAGTCTGACTGTCTCTAGTTACGTGTGTCACACGTAGCAGATTCAGATCTGGCTCCGAATCCTAAACCCTAAACCCTAACGGCTATAATTATCTGGACAGCCGTTAGTGGTTCCGTTGACTTTCGAGTTATCCGTATTCTGTTTATCTATATCCGAGTATATCGTTAGCCCACCGTATACTCACAGCATCAGCTGTGGCACGCGGCGGCAGAGATTGCGGTTGATCATGGTAGTTTATCCCCCCCTCGGGGTTTTAGCCAGATCGACGAGTTCCGCTCTGACACATCTACAGGATCGGACGCCCTCTTGTACGAAGTGCCACCGCTCTCATTTGGCGGCGGTGCTCTTTACATGGGCGCCCCCGACGGTCCCTCGGACGACAATTAAGTATGTTATTCGCAGAATGATCATTCTTACACCGGCAGTGAGTTTTCTGAGGCGTATGGCTACGACGAGGACTCTCACGATGAGTATTAATTTTCTACTTCACATTTTCCTTCGACGAGCTCCCTAGCTGTATTCGAGACTTTGCTCCGCGTAGTACGCTACATTCATTGGTTCCGTCATTCTCCTTTCGCGTTCTATTGAGCCGGCCGCAGATGCCCGCCGAGATTGAGATTCGAGATTCATTTTGTTCAGTAGCTATCGACACGTAGTGGGCAGAGAGCTCCCGCAGGATACAGTGAGACGTCGACAGAGATGCTTTGGCAGATTTTGCATATTATTCGTGTTGTTCACTTGCATGGGATCATCCCCACGTAGGTAGACTTAGCAGTTTTTCATTAATCTGATTGCCGTGTTTTCGTATTGTGAACCTTGGGTACACTAGTAAATGTAACTAGGGATCCTTCGGTTCAGGTGGTGCAGTGCAACACGGTGCCACCTCGTATGAGGTGGTGTGCTGGACCTGACTACCCTGGCAGTTATTTCTATGATTGTCAGCCATGTCATTCTTGTACAGTATGTCACACTCTGTGACACCGTGTCTCGTAGCACTCACTCCTATATTATTCTATACGTTCATACTATCATTAGCTTTTCTCCGAACCGTTCCGTCGGCCGACCTTCTCATATCTCACATATCCAACCGCTAGCCAACCAAGGGCTCGCGTGGGCCCGAACGAATGATTGTGACAATGGTATCCGCGTGAAAAGCCATGCACCCGCCCCTACACCTATGTATGGCCAGATTTCGAAATTTTCGAACCAGATCTCACAGCGCATGTCAAAATGTGCATCGCGATCTGCTGAGAAATATGAATATTTTGATATGCGGTGAGATAGGCGGGTCGAAAACTTTTGAAATATGACCGTAATTGGACGTTGAATTTCAAAACAATGACCTGATTGGGGGATTTGAGAAAATAAAGCATAAAGTCCCCCCCCTACCTCCAGGCCGAAGCGGGCCAAACGCCCCCCACCTTTGTCGGCGCCAAAAAGCCCAAAGCCCCCCTTGAAAAATGCGTGCCCGCGCAAAAGCCCCATATATAAGCCTTTTCCCAAAAATTCCATGGCCAAAGCCCAACCCCCAACCACCTTCGGTGGAGACCAAAGCCTAAAGCCCCCTCCCCCCTCCCACCTCCACGGGCTTAACCCCTAAACT
Source organism: Cymbomonas tetramitiformis (assembly GCA_001247695.2). Lineage (NCBI taxonomy): Eukaryota > Viridiplantae > Chlorophyta > Pyramimonadophyceae > Pyramimonadales > Pyramimonadaceae > Cymbomonas > Cymbomonas tetramitiformis. Next base: position 74,634 of record LGRX02035488.1, read on the forward strand.
GGTGTAAATATTTCGGCCCTTTTTGGGTAGTTTCGTGTTTTGTCACTTACAAGTGGCATCGGTTGCATACACGTGCTAGGTAAATCAACCATCCCTTAGGCATCGATTGGCCCAACATTTTGATAGGTTATACGCATATTTTGACACAATATATCCGCTAATATATCGAAATTGCCGTCATAATTTTGGGGGTTTCCAAACACAAACCTTTACAAAGCCATTGATTAAAAACGGTATGGACAGCCCACAACCCATGGGACACCTTCAGAGCATCGGCTTTGATCATAGCTTCACGTTGATATGCTGCTTGGGGTATGGATACCACGTTTACGTGTTGCTTTATACGCTTATTGCATAAAAAAACAAACAAAAAACAGAAAAACACCATATTCTCAATGTTTTTCATACTTAAGCTCAAATTTCATCATTTTGCAGTATTTTACCACCATAATGGATATATTTGATGCATTTACGATGAATGGTCACTTGGACGATGCCATATTCCATCCGGAATGCATTCGAGTCCACGGCAAGCGTCTAAAATGACGAATATCTACATTTCATCTCGATTTTCTGCTTTTCACACAACGCTTTCCACACTTTCGAGGCACTTTTTCATGGATGAAAATGATGCTATGTGAGATATATAACATGCATATATCTAAAAGGCAAGTACTTCACCGTCAAGGATACACATATTTGCAAGGCCTCAAACGGCGCAAGACCAGTTATGGTGATGATCGACGTTGTTGACACAAAAATACTAAAAAAACATCGCACGATTTGGGGTCGAAATTGACCCCAACACCAGTTTAGGGGTTAAGGCCTAAACCGCCTCCTCCCCCAAAAAAACGATTTACAGGCCAAAAATTTTCCTCGAATCGAATCGCGGGTAGCCTAAACTCTGGCTTGGGGGCGCGGACGTGTCACGCGTCAAGGTATCTTCCGTTTCTACGATCCGGTTCCTTTTCGCCCATGTCATGTCATGTCACGCGACGGCCTGATCCCAAATACAACACATAACAATCTGATCATGTCACGGGCATTCAGGAACCGGATCGTAGAAACCGAAGATACCTTCGCTTGACGAGTACCTTCCCTTGGGGATGAGAGTGTAATCGCGCCGGGGTGAAATTATTTAATTCAGTTTTAGCCTGTTTCGTCGTCGTGCGTGAAGGAAAATCTCTTATGTTTGTTTTATAGGCCTGAAGATGATACTGTGTGCACACGATACAGTGTCCACATCAGTCGAGTGTCACGTCGTTTGCTACCCCCGCATTCTTGATTCTACTACTAGAGGCTCTACTTGTCGTTAGTGTGTCGCCCCCTTTATTCTAATCCTTGTTTTATCTTCTATTCTGTGTTTCTTTCCCCCTGTCACTGCCTTCTATTTACCTTAGAGTCTCTAAGAATCCCCCTCTCCGATTTCTAGCTGGTGTACCTTACTTTTAGGGTTTAAACGTAGATTTCTTCAAAGAGTACTGCAGAGTCGAACTTTTAAAGACCTTGCACAGATGAGAAAGGCTTTTTAGGAAGAGTGCAGCAGTGGTGTAACGTTCAACTGCAGCCACATCAGACATATTCTTCATAATCTGTCATATCTGTGATATACTCCATCTCGGTCAGGATTGTGACGAGCGGTGGTATGGATGCTGATGCTGGAACACGCACCGCCGTTCTACGCGATCTTGCGAGTAAACTTCACACCATAGACAACAGCTTACAGGTTTTCTTAGTGGGCCTGTAACTATCTGTATGGTTTAGGGTTAGGGCTTTCTAGCTTGCATGCCTGCTTTGGCACCTCACCTCTTCGGGGTGAGGTGGTGTCACGGAGACACAGACTTCCCCCCCCCTGGGGGAGGGAGCCCTGGTCTTTCTGTCACCCCTCGACCTCAGGTGCCAAGTCAGCTCCGCCTGTCATCAGTGGTGGGGAAAATAAAACCCCTGTATTTTATTTTCATGTATCTTAGACTGCGAATCACCCGAGCACCTCGTCCCAGCTTCACAGAGTTTGTGGAGACTGTAAAAACACGCGTATAACCCACCGTCGTCCGTTATACCCACCGTTCATTTCACTGTCTCTGTCAAAAAACTCGGTCGCTGGCGAGTAAACCGGGCCGTAGGCCCGACCATAGTCCTTGGATTACGCGATTACTCTCGATACGCGTAGCGCTTACTCGGAGTATCTTTCGAGTACTCGCGATGACCAGCGATTACTCGAGTCTGTCATATTCGATCCACGCCCGCGAACGAAAGGAAGCGGGGACGGAAAGTGTCACCCAGACGAGAGTGAGAATCTACAGTTTTCTCTCTTAAGTCGGGGGATTTCTAGGTTAAGTCGGGGGAGGACGGATACGATGATAGATATTACTGATAGGCATAATAAAAAGGTACCATGCCCCAAGTGTAACGAGTTCATTGTTTCACGAAACCTTAGTAGGCATATTTTGGACGTCCATCCTGAAAAAAAAACAGAGCATCGGATCGTTATTCGCGCGGGTCCGGGGTCGGTCCGGGGTCGGTCCAGGGTCGGTCCATGCACCACATGCTGCCTTAAAGCATGGCCATACGGGTCCATGCGAGGTCCCCCACGCCAGCGGCGAGGAATCCGTGGTGAGATTTCGATGGACACATGGACCCCACCGATGGACCGACGAAACACCGCATGGACCCATGGTGAAATGTCGCATGGACCGAGAAATCAGTGGTACCACGTGTGGGACCCACCCCGGACCGATAGGGATTTTTGGACCAATCTAGTGGTAAAAACCCGAAGGCTTCATCGACGGGTCCATGTGATCCATTTTTCACGGGTCCATGTGGGGTCCATGTGGTCCATACGGGTCCATATGGGGTCCATGCGGGGTCCCTATTGGTCCCGGGACCGCATGGACCCGTCCTTATTTGGTAGGGGCGACCGGGGGGCACAGTGGACAAACACGCATCTTGGGAGGCACAGTGGACAATCATACACGCATCTGAGGGGCATTGTGAAGACACACGCA
>LGRX02035488.1:78127-99728 GCA_001247695.2 Cymbomonas tetramitiformis
CATGATCTGATTAGTAGCCGACAAGAATGTTGTTGCCATAGGAATTAGCCACGAAGAAGTGAAAAAATCATCCATGGTAGAACGTAGGGTTGCAATCTTGCAAATGATTAGAGAGATGCGCTTAGGTTGGCGGGCGGCAATGTAAGTAAGGCATGTATATAAATGTAAAGGTGTGTGGGGCATGCAATATTTTGGGGTAGGATTGTTGGTGATACAAGTAAACACGTGTTTCAGAAATGTGACAGTGGCAAGGAGAGTGTGGGCAAGTCCCCGACTACACAAAGGTATCGGGTTGGCAGCCCAAAATTTGTGTGGATCCCTTCTTGTGGCGGGCCATGGGCATTCAGGCATTCCAAGCAAGTAGACAACTTTCTTGATTCAATCCTTAGCCACACACCGTGGAAAGCAAAGGGGGTTGAGTAGCGGTATTAAGCGGCAATTATAGGTTGAATACCCTTCCAGAGGGTTGTCTACTTGGGAGAAATGCCCGTCACTTGCCTGAGTACACTTAATAATGGATAAGATGAGTATAGAGGGGGGTGCATGCATAACTTGCAATGAAGTGCCCTGACCGTTTTCAGGGCCTGAAAGGCATTCCCAGGCCCTGAAAAGTCTTTTGCAGGGCCTGATAAGCATTTTTAGGCCCTGAAAAGTCATTTTCAGGACCAGAAAACCATTTTCAGGCCCTGAAAACTCATTTTTAGGCCCTGAAAATGACTTTTCGGGGCCTTATGTGAATTTTCAGGGCTTGGAACACTGTTAAAGTTCAGGCCCTGAACTTTTTTTTCAGGGGGATAGATGGGGACATGAGAATATAATTCTAAACTTTATATAACACGAAAAGTGAATAAAAAGTTCAGGCCCTGAAAAACAAGTTCAGGGGGGTTCTTAAGAGTGTGAATTCCAAATTTTCAGGCCCTGAACTTTTGTGGAAAACTTATATTAACCATGCGGTTTTTTCTAAGGTGTATAGCTAGCCTAGTATAAAACAAGATCAGACCCTGAAAGTCATTTTCAGGGCCTGAAAGTGGTTTTCAGGCCCTGAAAAATATTTTCAGGCCCTGAAAATATTTTTCAGGGGGTAAATTTTCAGGGCCTGAAAATTTCAATCGTAAGTAGCCCCCCATATGCCGGATTTACTCACGTAGGGTGCGTTAAGGGATTCAAACTCGGTTTTTATGAGTTCTGTAACATTGACGGGGGTTGCGATCTTCTAGATATAAAATGGTATCAAAAGATTGCGAACCCGATGTCACAGAACTCGTAAACCAGCCGAGTTTTCGCCCCCATGGGCAGGAGCGTAAGTGATAAGCTGACGGACGACCGACGAAGATCTTGAACCAACATAATCTGATTTATGAAGACCGTGAATTCTGTTTTATTTTTGCCATGGATTCGTACCGCACCGTAAGATGTGTTGGGTAGTCTGGCTACGAACACTCTGAGGGTGCAATACGCTGCGTCCGGTCCAGTCTGGAACACGGGATTCTGCGTGCGGACGGTGGGTAAATCTTCCGAGTTTTCCATCGTCTCGTCCTATAAGGGAACGAAGCAATATCGAGGGATTTTCTGGGGGGTTCTGCGATGACTACAAATGGCACCATGGCTACAAAATGCTGGGGCGGCGTGGTAATCAAAATGTGATGGTTAACCCCCCCCGCAAAGCGTGGGCAGCTCTACGCGTGCGTATGTTAAATTGCGTGGCGTTAGTTGATATGATTATATCCCATATTGATCGACGCATTACGATATGCGTTATCTTAGTTTAATATCTATCCTCCCGACTCTTGCTTGACCTATGTTTAGTCGTTCCTTTGTATGGTAGGCTTTGTGCACAGCAAAACACATTTTGCTAGGTTTTAGTCCCACTGCTAGCTAGAATGGTTTATGATTTACTCACAAGCCACTTGATGGCCGCCTGAGCCGCAACTGGTGGCACGTGTAGAATATCAATGCTAGAATGCGGCATCCGTGGGCATGGCATACGCCAGAGCTGAGATGAATTGTGAATAGCAACGCAAATTGTACGATCTAAATCCATCAGATCTTTTTAGATGTGCTAGCTTTTTGACATTAGAAGTACAGGTTTGGGATATGCTTTTTACATGAATGGGTCTTATTTCTAGATGGCTTATTGGTACTGCAAGACATACAACAATTTTTTTGCGTACATCCCCATCTTATCATCCAAATTGCCGACACTTGCTGAGAAGTCACTATTCATACCTTCAAAGTTGAGCAATAGACAGCGATGCTTGGAAGTGTCTAGGCCCATATTTTATCCTATTTGGTATCTCCAACAATTGACCCCTCTAGATGATAGCTTCATGCTTTCCTTCACAGAAAGCTTGAGTTGAAAAGTCACCAAGCTGAATTTTTTATGGGCCATACGGCTGCATAATTAATACCATACAATGTTGGTAGTTACTCGATGAGCCAGACTACATCAGCCTGTAGCAGTGAAGGGCGCAAGGTGTTCAAGCTTTGCAACCACACCTGACTCTTGCTTGTGAGGTGGGACCACTTACATCTCAGTCTTACACATGCAGGTGTGAGTGAGCAAGCTCTTGCGGCATGCATACACCGCAGTGAATACATTTCAAATGTACTGAGCAGTTCTACATGAATTCAGAAGGGAGGGTGCTGACTTCCGGAGGGCGCCCCGTGGATGACCTGTTTGCACACACCACCACCCAGTAAGAGATCTTCAGTGGTGCACAACAAATCAAGTTCCGCTTATTCGCGAGGACATTTATCTCTTCGATCGTAACAACTGTTTGCTTTCGTGCAGGAAGGGCCCTTTAGAGCACGTCTCAAAACGGGTGCTATGAAGTCCGTCATGCATGGCAAGTTGCGAGCAATAGGATACCCTTCTTCAGCAAATTTTAAAGTATGGGTCTTGGGTAGCCGGTGTAGCTCATGTTTCAAAGTGCTTGAGATAGGCCGTTTTGTGAGCGTCTGAACTCATGCACGACGAGAGCCCTTTGTGTGCACGCCTTGATCGGTCCTGAGCATAGGGAGCCCTTTCTGGGCAACCGGCGGATGAGCCTGAGGTAACTAAACACAGTTGCAAGCTGGTGTGTGAGGGGTTGATATTGGCCAGGGCGGATACCTGAGTATTTAGACGATTATTTCCATATTCACAAAATTCGGACTGAATAGACCTCCCGTTCTCATGTTTGGTGATACAATCTTGGTAGTGAGAGAGCTCTGTGCTTACAGTCCGATGCTCTGCAGTTTGCAAGCAACGAGTGAGCAATTTGTCTCTCCGACAATGTGGTGGTCACATGACTGAAAAACAGAGTTGGGAGTCGAGAGAGACTCAGACTTCCCCCAGGGGGGGGTTAAACCACCCAGTGGCCCTCTTCGGCAGTTGCTTAGAATGTCAGGAGAGATATCTACGTGTTATAAAGCCACCTTCAAGCCACGTATAGCAGCGGACAGGCAGCACTTCGGGCTTGCGTACTTGCAGAAGAAGGAGTGTGCAGGTGGGTGAGATAAAGAATTCCAGCAACTCACCAATTGGACTGGGAATGTCAGGGTTCACATCGCTCGTCCACCCGTACTTGTGAGACTCCAGGAGGGGGTCTCCATACTCCTGCACGCAAAATGTAGATCGAGAAACATACAGTAAATTCTTCTGCTCATAGAACGTCTTTCGTAACGTGACCCTGACCGTAGTATCCACATCCAGCTGCATATACACCCCACTGCTGCGTCCGGTTTATGGTGCCCCTTGTTTAACAAGCTTCCGTGTTTGATGAGGAGAAGGGAGTGGCGGGGGGGGGACTGGTCTCAAGGCAGCACTACTGCAGTTGAAATACAGTACTCCAAAATTGCAATGCGATGACGGAGAAATTCAAGAGGGTGCCAATAATGATAGACGTTGCACTCACCTCTGAGTAGGGAACATCGCGTCGCCGATGCTTTCGCAAGTGTCCTCTGAGGAAACACAGGTATTTGAGAAACACAAGTACGTCAGCGAGGAGGTTAACATGCTCTTCGAACACATCTTCTTACCCACCTTGACGCTTTCGACGTGTAAGGCACATAATCTTTCAGGAGGGAGAAAACAGGTGAGCCGTATCCTCGAAAGGTATCCAAAAACCGTGGCGCTTCGCGAGTTCTATGCGTGTGGTGGATGGGCAGGCAGGCTGTCGTGCAGCAGGCTGGATATGGGTGTCCGATGGTGGGGATGGGCTGTCGTACAACAGCGTTTCACGTTATGATACCACCTTTTTTTGTGCAGAGTTCACGCAGAACGCTTTGGAAGCTTACTGCCTCTTAAAGCAGAGCGAGAGTGCGCATCATGAGTACACCTCATGAGTACAGCTTGCAATTGACAACGGACAGCTAAACACAAACGGCAGACAGCATGCATATGCCCTGGTGCGTACTCACCGGAATAGCTCCCCGCTGGTATACTGACAGGGGCTAGGAGGCGGTTCACAGTGGCCTCTGAGAGTGTCGAGGGCGCGGTAAAAGTTCTCCCACGAGTAGGGACCAGGCTTGCCCAAAGCCTGCCAACATTCCGCAAGCCAGGCTTTCTCGAATGATGGAAAAAAGCGGGCAGGCTAATTAAGTTGCAACCAGCAGAATCAACAGCACTCACTGACGAATTCATTAATTCAAGCCACGCTTACTTATGTGAAGACGCCGATAAGTTGAAACAGCGTTTCCTCGGAGGCTTTCTTACTTGAGCTACGAGACTGGCGCATACCACTTGCGAACTCAGGCTGGCGCGCATCACCTGCCTAGGCGCGTGTTTGACCAATAACTTGACCACTGCCTTGAGCAAGACTGGCCCACGGCACGTAGGAAAGACACCGCGCTGGGTCACCGTTGCAATTCAGCCTTTTGTCCTGGTTTGAGGTGTACGTGTTTCGCGTAAAATGAAAGCTGGTGGTTACTGCTCCGATACACTTGCCTAGTGGAGCAAGTCGGATTTGATGCGTCCGAGGTGGGGGAACTCATGATATTTGTGGTGGAGGCGTTAGGAATAGCAGCTGTGGGACGAGAGCGCAGAATCACCGTTTTGATAACGCGTGTTTCAAGGTCGTCCGGAGCACGGCCCTGTACATACTCGATAACAAGTATCAGCACATGGTAACACCGAGGCAGATTCTCGACCCCATCACGGACTTCCGCATCAATTAATAATCAAACCAAATTCGCCTCATAGATACGCCCTTGATTGCAAACTCTTGCAGTGGAAGCTATCTTGCGCGCACGCGAAAATACACTGGCAGATTGGTCTGCACGCACTCGAAAGATGCGGGACATTCTCCACGGAGATAAATCACATGCAAGAAACTATGCGGCATCAAAAAGGAAGCGCCAAGCTCTTCGCCTCGGATAAATAAGTGGACCTCCTCTGCTTCTCCAAAGAACACAAGGCGCCAGTAGCCAAGATAAACGGTGACACAATGTGCGTCGTAGTCTGACACAATCAGAAGTCTCCTCGCACTCGTTTATAAGGGCCTCTAAGGAAGCGCACCTTATGAACTAGCGTTAAGAACTCAGACACTTTTGCGTCTGTTATCATTCCGTTAACGTCCGCACACTTATTGAATTTTGCGCTGTGCCCAACAAACCACGTTCTTGTAAAAGACAGAGAGTACTCATTTGCAAGAATTGCCACTACAGGCGATGATTGCACAAGGATCGAAGTTCTTTTCTTGGCTAAAAGTTTCATGAAATGTTCAACCTACGCAACAAGACCTATCATAAAAGCGTAGTAGCATAGATGTGCGTGTTCGGTCCCCGCTAAGTGTGGTGGTAGAGGGCGAAAAGTGCGAGATGAAGGACATCGAACAGGCGGTGGGATTTACTTGACGTCACTCATGTCCAGAGATGAGAAGTTGATAATGGAAAGCCTCTTCTGCGAAAATATGGAAGCATCCCCACTTCCGTGGGCAGTCATGCCAAACATAGCCATCTACGCTGCTACTCAGAATTCGACCTGGTGAAGTGTGTTTTCAAAGGAGGGTATCCTCCACAGGCCGCCGAGAGCAAAGCCGAGTTGGAATGCAAAGTCTAGTCCTCAAGCTAACAATTCTAAGCGTATGCGCATATACTGTTGAGAAATTTATTTCCGTATAAATTCCCGTCGGTCAAAATATTGCTTTTAGCGACAGCACCTTAGACCTTTCAGTTGCAATAGACCCTTCGCGTGAGGCGGAGGTTCGGTATTTTCCCTTGTTCCTAATTTGTTTGTTAAAATTTTCTATTTTGCTCCTTTTTTCTCCTTCTTCGGGCGGGGGCGGGGGCTAACGCTAACGTCATTCGCCAGTCGAGTGTCATGTCATGTCATGTAATGTCATGTCATATATCATGTCATGTCATGAGTAACGAGAGCTACCGTGTCGTGACACGTGCAGAGAAATGTCGTACACACCCCGGCAACCCCCCTCCTCCCCCCGGGGGTGTCCAAGCAAAGTCCAAGCGAAAAAATAATAATAATAAAACATTTACGTCGGCTGTTTGGGCAATGTCCTAGGAATGCCAGTCTTCCAAGGTGCAAGCACAATGGGGGCTATTGCTGGATTTGGCACAGCGACACCTAAAATCTGTCACCTGCCTCATCCTAGAGTAGTGTCTGGGTGACCGTCACTCGTCGTAGGCCGAAACCTAATCCCAGGTATATGTTCATCTCTTTGATCTTATCAATCTGACCGTTCTCATATCGAAACCCTATCTTAGGGTATAACGACAAATAGATATATATCGGCCATGTATATCTAGCAGGTTTTGGTTCGCACCATCGATCGCTTTTACACTGCTTCTACTATGAGTGGCTAAGCCGCGCCGACGCTTGGGATGGAGTGAGCGGTCGCTAGGGGAGCACGCGCGGTTCAGTGCGGGTATGGCCTAGGCAGCTTGGTTGATTGAGCGGCTTCGCGGACGGTGCACTTGGGCGTTTTGCGAGTTGATTTTACGTTGGCTGGATTTTGCCGTACTTCTGGTCGATATCACACCGCGTTTGCGGTACCCGGGAATCCTTTAAGTCCACACGACTTCATCGAGTTTTTTCGTCCTTATCCGCAAGTTTACGCTCTCGACGACCACCACCTCTTGGCCGCCACCACCGCGACCGCTTCCCGATCACACCAAGGCTCTATATCGATATTTCCGATAACCGATACTATCGATATATCGTATTTATCGCCGATTATCGGATTGCAATGTCTAACTATCGATTGTGCAGGTTTTGGTGTTCCATATTTAATTTATAACAAATTACATATAAATGTCCAAGTAATCGATTATTTATCGATTGTGCCGATTATCGATACCGTTTTTCGGATATCGGATTGTATCGATACCGAAAAACCAAACCGATATAGAGCCCTGGATCACACCCGCTTGCTCCACCCCTACTGTCATTTCATCATGGTAGCCATCAGATCATCTTCGAGCGCTCCTCTGCGGAGGAGGAACCTAGCGACTATTTTCGACCAAGCTGCTGCCCGACATGCAGCCACTCCCGGGACTCCTACGGCGACTGTCCCTCCGGCAGCGGGACCCCCTGCGACGTTCGTGGCAGCTGTCCGTACTTTCATAAGGAATTACGCCATGTTTTTATCCGTCCAAAAGGAATTGCCGCGTAGATCGATCGCAACGTTTTAATTGGCTCTGCGCACAACGACGTTTCGAACTCTGCGATGACACTTCATGTCTTTGTTCCCTTCATTTCTCGATCCAGACATCGTCTTCATTCCTTAAAACGCAAATACATCGCCACGTCATCATTTGTGGGAGACGCTCTCTCGCGACCCATCCAAATTCATGGTCCATCGCGGTGGTGTCACAACATCTCAAAATGCATTTTCGATGAGTGGACTGCCACACGGCAAGTGCTGCCGCGATCGGAGCGAATCCCTATTTTGAAAATATCTGTGTCAGAATGACATTAATCGGATATCTCGAATTTTAATTCCAAAAAATAAAATCAAACGCTAGGCTATTTTCGTTTCAGACTGACCTGTAGAGATCTGTAGAGTAGTGACTACTATATAGTAGTCAGTCTTCAAAAATCACCCTCGAGTGTTAAGGGAAAATCACTCTCCGGCCGCGTCCTCGTCTACAGTCAAACAGTGAAAGAGATGAGTGTCACAGTCGTCACATTTATTTCAGGAAGGGAATCCGAATGTCGCATGCCATATGCCATGTGTATGATACCATATGCCATGCCATCAGATGCACGTTTGTAATGTAATCTGTGTCGACAGGATGACACCAACGTTAACTTCTGCCTTTTGAAGGTTTTGGGGAAAATCTGACGAGCTTTATCTCAGCTTTTTTATCAAGACCAGCGCTGTTTTCCATTCGACATATCCGATATTAGAGCCTGATTTCTACGGAATCATAAGCGATTATTTCTTAACGTATGCGCGGATACCCCTTTGCTGTTGAGTCTCAGTCGAGCGCATATGCTCGCACACTCGCCTTGAAGCCAACGGGCGTTGAGAAACGAACGAACTGCATGTTTGAAAGTATTGCTACTGTAAGCTGAGTAATATATGCCGCGCTTGCTGACTCATGTGCGTGTACGGAGACAGTTCCCCGTGGTGCTGAAAAGTCAGCAGCATAGTGGACGCGGCATATTTGAGAAAGCACTGCGCCCTCGTCAAGAGACATATATAGAGACCTGACAGCTATATAGAGTTTGTAAACTCTTCTTACCCCTAGAAATACGACTCGCCTGAAACGAGTATCACATAATATCCATTTACGCTGGTCAAGTTTCAAACGCTGTTCTTCATATTCCCCGGTGACGAACAAAACCGAGCACGTATTGCACCGCAGAGTTGGAACACGAATTTTGATTAGCGCAGCCCCGAATTTGGTCAGCGCAATACGCGTTTTGGTGTTGGTCACAAGGCGCAAGCACAAAGTTATTTACGCAGTTGTACTCAACATGGCTCTACAACATTAGTCGCATACTTGGGTCTCCCTTGGCGGAGCTCGCTGGCGGATCACCGACGACAGTCGCAGAGCAGCGGATTTATGTATTTATGCTCGGTGGCCGGCAAGCGTAACTGGATTTCATAGCAGCGAATGCGTAAGTACTTTCCACAGTACAGTTTCATTTGTCCACGAGGTAAAGTGATACCTGGCGCGCTTGGGTTGATGCCTTGCTCTGACCTTTTCACGACGTCGCGGACTCGCGTGCCGTTCTAAACGATTGCTGACCTGATATGCAGTTCAAAGTGCAACTCAACTACTGTACGTTTAATTTGCGTTATTTCATACGTGTTGATCTTTTTTGCAATTTCCTTGAAAGTCTCCTTCGAGGGGGACCACTGTCATGCCTTCTCGAATGGAAACGAACGACGGCAAGCCATCCAAAGCAGAGTGCCGCACATGATAGAGGATGTGGGCGATACCTAAGGCATACACACTATGGCACATTTTAAATGTAGGAATGACGATTAGAACCATGACAGACTTGTAGAACTTCTTCATCACTTTGCGGGAGTCACTGATCAACTGATGCAGGCTTTTGCTTCATCTGCACGGGCGAAATAGACATTAAGACAGTGCAAACTATAACCTGTGAGGTTGCTTATCACTTTTTGACGGATTTGTGCTAACAAAACTGAATTTTGTACATATGTTGTTTGTGTGAAAACTTCTCAGATCGGATCAATGTCTATTCCACCTGTGGACTCCGAGGATGAGGAAGTGCGAGCACCACCTGGTCAATGGTGGGACTTTAGTTTCCGTACACGTTACTGAAGATCTGCTACCAAGCTTAGCTCCTTTTCTCGGGCCCCATAGTCTTGCTGTTGGGGACACTATCATCATCTACCGGTTTTTCGAAGACGGAGTACTTACAGGTTGGGGTCCATATATTTATTGAGGTACGTTTCTATATATATATGTGTGTGTGTGTGTGTGTGTGTGTGTGTGTGCAGATGGCATGGTGGCTTGCCAGATGAAATCTTTCTGAATGTAAAAGTTTTTGGGTGCCCCGCAGCGCCGTATGCTGTGCGAATGTTTGGCAAGGTCCGCCACAGTGTTATATGCTTTCTGAGTGTGCTAATGGCAGGGTGCACCGCCTGTGCCATGCTGTATGCTTGTTCAATGTGCTGAAGGCAGGGCCCCCGGCCAGCTTCATGCTAGATGCTTTCAAAATATGCTGATGTCCGGTTGCGCCGAAGTATCATGCCTGGATGCCTTGTAATGGAGCTGTTGGCAAGGTGCACTTCCAGTGCCGTGCTGGATACTTTCTGTATGTGCTTAAGGCAGCGTGCCCCGTCAGCACCGTGCCGGATACCCTGTAAATATGGAGAAGATGGTGCCACAGTGTGCCCTGCTGCAGCGCTGTGCTGTATGCCTTTTAAATATGTTGAAGACAGGGTGCCTGCAGGTGTGCTGAGCGCAGACATTTCTCTGCCGGGTGCGAGCTGGCAGAGCGCGCTGCAGTGTGCCGGGCGCAGGAATGCCCTCTGCCGGGTGCGAGCTGGCAGAGCGCGCGGCAGTGTGCTGGGCGCAGAAATACCCTCTGCCGGGTGCGAGCTCGCAGAGCGCACGGCAACGCTGCAGGTGTGCCGGGCGCAGAAATGCCCCCTGCCGGGTGCGAGCTCGCAGAGCGCGCGGGCAGTGTGCCGGGCGCAGAAATGCCCTCTGCCGGGTGCAAGCTCGCAGAACGCGCGGCAGTGTGCCGGGCGCAGAAATGCCCTCTCCCGGGTGCGAGCTCGCAGAGCGCACGGCAACGCTGCAGGTGTGCCGGGCGAAGAAATGCTCTCTGCCGGGTGCGAGCTGGCAGAGCGCGCGGCAGTGTGCCGGGCGCAGAAATGCCCTCTCCCGGGTGCGAGCTCGCAGAACGTGCGGCATCGCTGCAGGTGTGCCGGGCGCAGACATTTCTCTGCCGGGTGCGAGCTGGCAGAGCGCGCGGCATTGTGCCGGGCGCAGAAATACCCTCTGCCGGGTGCGAGCTCGCAGAGCGCACGGCAGCGCTGCAGGTGTGCCGTGCGCAGAAATACTCTCTCCCGGGTGGACATCTTGCCACCATAAGTGCACAAAAGGTGACATCCCGCTGTACCTGATACAGTTGGCACACGTGCTGCATCCCTGCTGTGTGAATCATATGCTAGAACACAGGGGCCTGGAGCCAAAATCCTCCAGGCACACTCCTGGCTGCAATCCTGCACCCTAAGGCAAGCACCATATTGGCCACCCGTCCCCAAATATGGGGGAGCTATATATCAAATCCTGAAGGGGAAGCACTCTGTCATAACATCCCAGCCGGTGGCAATCTCTATGCATTGGCTGCATCCCTGCAACAAAAATCGAAGAGAGGTAGGCCACAAACAACTGTAATTTGGTAGGACAGGCGTATACCTGTGATCGTGCACCCGGGGCTCGGTCCAAACGTGGGTGTGATGGTGATTGCGGTCTTGGGCCACAAAGATTTGTGTTCCTGCAGTATGACAACAAGCCAGGTGAGAAATTATGTTAGGATGAGAGAGCAGGGAAGATCGAGAAACTGTTGTGCCATACAAGAATTGAACTCGGTAATGCGACCCGTTCAGCTAGCCCAGCAGCTCCAAAAAGGTCAAGGGGGCCGAGGTGCACCAGACAGCTGCCGCGTCTGTGTGGTATCATCCGTAGCCCATCCGACAGCTGGCGCCCCGCCGCTTAGCGTCCCTGCATGGCTCGGAATAAAACAATCCTATACTGGCTATAGCCACCGCGCACGGGGATAATATATATACGGTCGCACAGATCAAGGAACCAATCTAGGTTCAAAAGATAAACATGTAGATGCGTCCCCCCTTTCAAATTGAGGGAGCGGCTACAAGGCGGTCGGGATTACGCTGACATCAAGCGTAGTGCGCCCTGATATCTGTAAGATGTGTGCTAAAATATGACAAAAAGGGACTCACTTCTTAATGATAGTTGCAGTACTATCAAGAAAACCGTGTAGAGCTTTGCTCTTCCAGGATTTCTTTCACGCGACAGCTGACGTTTTTGGGACAGTTTGACAATTGCACGTTGCACGGTCTTGGATTTTTCGACATTTTAATTCCAACAATTCCGAAATTGTCCGAACGGAATGTCATAACATTCTCGATGGATCAGAGCATTACAATGACGCGTGGACAAATCTTTTAAAATATCATTACACGTGGCGCTTTGACTATTATGTTCTTGGAGACATGACGCGACGTCCTCTCCAAGATGTGCCATCCTTGCTGAAACGACGTTCGTTCTCGTGCACGCATCAATCGATGACAAAGCATGCAGGCAGCATATTTCATTGGTCAGAGTTTTTACGTGGCACGGCAATGCACGATTCATTGGCTATCATAGGAAAGAGACTTTTGGGGGGATGGAAGTTGGTCGTAACTCTTTATGCGATCAACTCGTATGCTGCGGACAATACAGTGAAAACTCATAGCAATGGGAACACATTCCTTAAGTATGGGAAACCATTGAAATCGAGTTTTTTGTTGTTGTTTTCGTGCATTTGAACAACACACATTAGAATTGAGCATGCTATCGAGCAAGGATACTTCAACATGACACGTGCCTATATGTACGCATTTTCATCGCGGTCCAAACCATTAGAGATGCAGGCAAAATGAAGAGTTTTCATTTTTCAAACACCATTTATATATGTATGGCTGAATATTCCATATTTTCGAGATATACATTTAATTGGGGCTCCCCATGTAGGCCATATACGCCTATTGGATGTTCATACGGTTCACTCACACCACATGTGCGCATCTAAATATACGAAGTGATAACACGGTTCCATGCCATGCCATTCGCATAGTTCCGGCATTGTATGAGGTAGGCGAAGACTCGTAGCAAATAGATGTCTAGAACTCGAGTGATCGCCTATACCGTTAGAAAAAAGTTCCTAGAAAACGGCATCACGCAGTACCAACAGTTTCGCAATTCGTCAATCGTAGGTGTTAAGTATCGTTAACCCCCGTAACAAGGGCTTATTATGGCGGGTAAACCAACCCGCCAACCTTTGGAAGAATAGACTCAAAGTCCAATCCCTTCCTCACGGTGCGAGCAAAACTTCCAGTGCCCTCCTCTTCGTTTGCGCTTGCATGCGCCACACATGCCTATTGTGCGCTTTCTCTCGTCTGAATATCTTATGCTCCACTTTGTGTATAATGGGTTTGTCATTCTTAGCACTTTTCGAGCGCCTGCAGACTGAGATCCTCGAAGCCGCCCCCGCTTGTTGCGGGAACCCCAGTATCCTGTCTTTCCACATTTTATTGAGCGCCTCTGCGACCCAAGATGAGTATTTGATAAAGGTTGGGGCACTCCGTGGGGTCACAATTCTACTTGTTAGTAATAGATAGGCCGCGCGTCCTAAGCGCTGCCTGTATGCGATGAGTGAGTGCCATGTCCATCATTGAGTCGACTTCCCGATCCGTGTCAGCCTCAGTGTCGGACAGCCAATATCTAGCCTCTCCATCTGAGGCAGGTGCCTGAGCGCGCCATATCCAACCAGCCCTCACTCAGGAATCGCTGTTCACAGCCGCATCAAGATAGCCCTTTTCCTTGTTCACACATTGGAGATACGACGATGCGATGAGCTACGACGCGTCACGATGGATGACATCCAGCAGGAGGAAAGCGAGGGATTGCTGCGCCCCCTGATGCTTTGGCAAAGGGCTCACCCGGCCCAGCTCGAATGGGGTTGATGACAGGAACCCGTCCGTCTCCGTTTCGCCCACCGTCGACTCCGCCTCCGATGCGCCGTGGCAGGCAGCTCTAAATGAGGATACACAGTCCGATTCCACCACCACACCAGCCGCCTGCGCCTCCAGGCTTGAGTTTCGGACGGGCAGAGGTCGCGATCGCGGAAGCCTCGAGGCGGCCGGCACAGATCTGCTCTTCCGAATCTGGAGACCGCCCACCGTGCCGTTGCCACGTCAGCAGCTAGAGAATGGAGGGACAGAGAGGCCGAGTCCTAAGACCCCACGTGCGCACTGCCATGCAAACAAGCGCCACGTGGCACGTGCGCACTGCCATGCAAACAAGCGCCCAGCCGCCGCACAAACAGTTCACTTCCTCAGCACTGTCCAGTGGTCCGGGCCCCAACGCACACCCCATTCCTATCACTGTGTAGTGCATCGCACTCTGAATATACAGAGATCGCTGCATCAACGGACCAAACCAACTCGCCATCGCCATGACATGCCGTGCCACGATATTCTGTTCGGCCACGTGTGCCGCTCCCGAGTTGAGGGGTTTGCACCAAACAAAGCCGAAAACCAGCGCCGTTGCAACGAAAGTTAAGATGCACGCCAGAAGTTGGCAGGGCCATCTGAGAAGAGAAGCGGTACCATCTGTCGGGCATAGCACACAGCCCCCTAAGAAAAGCGAATGGCGGGCGGCACAGCCCGATGCTAAACGTCCATTGGCCAAACAAACAGCGAATGCCAGTTACACGCCAGTGCTTTCGTGCTGTATGCCAGATCCAACATGTCGGGAGTGACCCCTCCGGCAGCGCATCTCCCAGACAGCGGCTCAGACGACTGTGGGGAGTCAACGCGTCGCCGATTATCATGAGGGGGCGCCCTGGACATACTCGGTCTCGGATGCGGCGCCCTGTCACCGAATTGCGCTGCTCCAGGTCCTCCTCCAGGTCGCTGGTGTAGGACTCAACGACCAAGGGCGTCCTCGCCTCCTCGGAGCCCTCGCGGGTGTCCCGTCCGAGGCCGGTATGCTGGGCCGACCACAAGGGCTCGTGCATGCGCCGCTGGACCATGTAGTGCTGGTGCTGCTGGCTGTACTGAGCAAGGGGATTCGCCCAGTGCTCCTTGAACGACCTGTAGTCGGAGCTTCCGACCGCCCTCTCCCGAGTCCGTTGTCACTCCCATCAGGGCAAAGCCTGCGGATGACCCTGGACATGTAAAGCGGGGAGCTCGCCTTGCAGTGCTGACCTGCCACCCCGAGGATGCAGCAACGTGACGCTCGAGGCGTGTACATGCGGATCCGTGGGAGGAGCCAGAGACGCGGCAAAACGTTAAAGCTATCTTTGAAACGCGCCAATTTCGGAGATGCCAGCATCCCGTGTGCGCTGGCTGGGCATCGCGCAAGTGCCGTGCTATACTGCGCGCGAGGAGTAGCTGCAGAGAATGTGAAGAAGGCGGCGCTTACAATTTGCTCCAGGTGGTATCATAGCCACGTGTGCCACTGCTATTGGCACTTGGAGGAAGATGCAGGTTGTATGAAGCTATGCGTGGGGTGGACACGCGTGCAATTGTGAAGCCGCCGTTTGAACAGCTGACGCACACGCGTGGCGGCGGTACTCAAAACGAACTCCCCGCGCTAGCAACAAGTCGATGCCTCCTAATCCGAGACCGCACAGGCTCACTCCACCCAAAACTCCATTCCTTGTTGTACAATCCGGAACAGGCACAATGCAGGCTTACGCAGGACGTGGGGCCTGATAACTGACCGTTGGATTCGTTTGCGAGCTTGCTGTGACTTGAACGCTCGCTGGCAGATTCCCACCCGGCGCTCAACCCCTCCCCACGCTTTCGCTGCTGCACGCTTACCACCCTCGACCAAGCACCTAGCAAAACAACCATGCGCCGGCATTGATGATAAAGTACACACAACCCAATCAGGTTACTGACGGAGGCTTGCTCGTCCCACGTGGCGGCAGTCATGCCTCACGATCGTGCGCAAGGTGGAGAGCTGAAGAGCCGGAGATCCCGCGGATGCGCGGGCGAGCCGGGGAACCTCCGTGTTTGTAACTCGCCCCTTTCAGGAGCCGTGCGTGTCTCTCGGCCCTCGTGCGGCCACTCACCAGGCAGCGCCTCAGCTCTCACGCTCTGACTACTGGCAGACGCACCTGAATGGCCCTTGCCGCGGCCTGGCGCTCGCGAAGCCGCCTGTCCAGCCCCGTGCAGCCCGAGAAGATGCTCATCGAATATTCCCGGCCTCGCGTGTTACGACCGAAGTCCAGCACCGGCTATCCAGGACAGGATGTTAGTGAGCCGCGCTGATATGAGCCGGGCTGTCGACAGGGACGCAAGAACTGCAGTCGGGGGCTGCTGATGGGCCAGTCGCTGTAAAAGGGGTCGCTTAAGGGTCAACATGCAGGGTACCACCGTATGGCCTTTCCCACGCAACCCCCCCTCAAACCTGTTCCAAAGCGGGCGCACTCGCTTCGCATCTCTCACCTCTCACCAGGCTCCCCGGTTATTGAGAGTGACGTCTGCGGAGGATGGTATTCGGCCCGAATACTATCCCACTCGAGCTGAATACCATCTATGTTTATTTCATACCGTTCGATCAAACTTTGACCAAAATTTACCAAGTTTTCCGCCGTCCGATGTTCAACGTTTTTCAAAATTATCGAGCTCTCGTCGAGGAGCCTCCATCGGTCCGGTTTTCATTTCCCATTTCATTTGTTTGGGGAATATCCTAAAAAGGTATCCCATACTTTGGACATGGATGGTATTCCATGTCGCGACATGGATGGTATCACCCGACTCGAGGGCATCCCATCCATGTCCGCGACTTTATTCTCAATAACCGTGTCACTGCCAGGGTACCCTGCGCGAGCTGCGGGCCAGCACACTGCCTCACAAGCTTTCGGGGATTGGACCGCTTCTTGTGTGGCCTACGCCAATGCAAGACGCAGGGCACACACGAGGCGGGATCCGGGACAGCCATGCGGCCTGAGTTCCCGGACTCGTCATAAGCTCCAGCAAGAGTGACCTCTGTGAGAAACGGCTGTGGGTTACACACTCGTCAGCACATGCACATCTACCCACTTCTCGCCACCAGCAGAAGCGAATCTGTTGCTTCTGACCTGCTTCAGGGGGAGGTCGCGTTGCTTGGGTCCTCGTCTCTCGACGTGGGCTCCGAGCCACAGCAGCCAGCAGGAAGTACAAGCACGGAGCGGCCGCGCTGGGTCCGTACACCTACGCCCCACCAGTCGCACCTTGCGTGCCGCTGCCGCCACGTCTTCACGAAATGCACAACATGGGTCGATGGAAGCACGTGCCCCGACGTCCCCCGCTCGACGCCCCCCTGCGCCAAATCATCCCCTCTGGCTGCTTCCGCACGCCCCCCAGCGCGGGGCCGCCGAGTGCTGTTGCTGCGATGGGCGGGCTTGGCTCGCTCTGGTTGGTCGGATCGACTGCTGGTGGACGCGCGGCGGCTTTGGCTGCTGTGGCGCCGCTCCCTCTCGTGGCTCGCGGATCGATCGCGGCGGTGATGGTGCTCCTCTCTCCCGTTGATGCTGCCGCCCCGATGAGGGCCCCGCGACCTTCTCGCCCGCTTCTGCGCGAGGAACTTCAAGACCACACTCTGAATGACCCTCGCGGCAGAGGCCTGCACCGCGCATCCCCCTCGCGTGTGCCCCCTCAAGGAACATGACACAGCTGACCACTCGCCAAGCCGCTGCCGTCCGATATGGAAACCTCTGAAAATGGACTCTGCAGACCTCATCATCTGCCAAGCTGGCACACGGCACCGCCAGGTGGCAACGGTCTGATTGCGAGGCACTCAGAAGGAAGAGCGCGTTCGATCGTTTGATATCAAGCATATCTGGGGGAAAGATTGCATCCGCCGTTGGATCGTTACGCTGCGGATCATTGGGCAGGAACGTCAGACGGGACACGCCTGAGACTCCTTATATGCCCGCCAGTGGTACTGAATCGCCTTCGCGGCTTTCCCTACATGTGACGGCCCGCATCCCCGTTGCCGCCCCCTCTCAAGCCCCGTCAGCTGCAGGGGCACGTTGCACTGAGCTCGTATCGTTACTCTGCGAGAAGGCAACTTCTGCCCACACACCCTTGGATCGATGCGACTTCTACCCACACACCCTTGGATCGATGCGACTTCTACCCACACACCTTTGGATCGATGTGTCATTAGCGCAAACAACGTCACACCAACAAGTACCCAAATCGTATGCACTTTCCAATTCTCACGGGTCTCTGCCCACATGCATCTTTGACATACGCGTTTCGGGCATCCGCCTGGTGCCGATGACCAGCGGCTCCCGTTCTGCCACGTCATATCTGGCATGCTTCTGCCTGCTATTAGGAGATGGCCCGCCACAGGACACTCCCCGGCCGCCGCCTGATTTCCTGGGAGGCGCGGTGTATCGCCTACGATGCCGCACCTTGGTAAGCTAGGTGTGTGCGGAACGCCTGCTGAATGAGCGATGCCGCCCCACTGCGATGCCTCTCCCGGAACCGCATGAGGCACATCTTCGCCACCACCTGCCAACAGCCGCCTCCATCCTTCATCCGGGCGGCGGAGCACCTCGTACTGCGCGGCTCATCGCAGCCCTTCATCTGCCACCGAGAGGGCGCTGCTCATCGCAGCCCTTCATCTGCCACAGAGAGAGCGCGGAGCCCCGCCCGTGCGCCACCAAAGCCAGCAGCCCGTGGCCGGCTTGTAAGGCCCTGCTGCACGCCTGCCAGCTGCCCTCCGGGGCAGTGCGCTCCATTCCATGTGGAAAGCCGATCAGTTGGTCCCTCCACTTCCGTCAAACTTCAGGTTTGACCCTCGCTTTATTTCAGGGTTGACCGCTGCTTCACCCCCCTGCGAATCGTACAGGCACGCGGCGTTGCCTTTTGAGAAATGAGATGGTTGAGGAATGGAGGCGCCGACGCACCACTGCGCACATCAGCCGGATCCCGCGCTGACTCTGGCGCTGGGCTGTGAAACGGACGTGGTAGATGCCTTCCAGATCGACCAATGAGAGCAGTGGTGCCGCCAGAAAAAAGGCGGTGCCCAACAATTCCGGCATCCCAATACTCAGCATTATCTCTTGAGATGTGCCACTGGGCATCGCACACCACCCCCACCCCCTCCCCCCACGGGGGGCCATCAGCGCTTCATGGATGGCGGTCATCACGCCGCGCTGGTGCACTCTCTTCTTTCGGCATCGGACTTGCCCGAAGGTCGTTCATCTGAATTCATCTTCCCCTGCCCGGAGAAAGGACTCCTCGAGAAGTGAGGCTACGCCACCGGAGTATCGCCCGAGAGCCGCGCCTCCTTGTCAACGCACTTCGCTTGCTATACTTCTTCCAGAGTCAGTGGACCTGACCGGCGCATGCGCACATCCGATCCTGAGACACACTATCGCAGGGGCGACAGCACACACCAAACACACGCTTTGGAAGTAAGCTTTCTTCTCAAATTATGTTGACTTCTAGAGTAAGCACTTCATTCTAGTTCCTTAGGTGGTGGTCTGTCACACTTGACAGCCAAAGGGGTCCTGGGCGGGGCAAGAGCAGCCCTTAAGCTGACGAGCTATCCGGCCCCGGAGCCTTGGGTACCCCCCTTCCCTTCCCTTCCCTTCCCTTCCCCCAGGATGTGCGCGGGTGGGCGAGCACGTCTGCTTTGCACCAGCCAGGCTAGGAAGGATTGTTTCTTTGGTGTCTCCACGTTGCGCGCCAAGGCGTCTGACAAATTGCTGCTCATTGAAACGTGAGCTGCAGACTCTTTGGAGATTATTATTTCTCTTTCCGAGAAGCGACGATCCACCGGTCCTACCACTACAGAATCTACATCTGGATTGTAACTGCTTGTGTCTACCCATGGATGAAGGCGAGAGTGTCGGCATCGATCTACGCGGCTACGTGGCAACCTGTATGGCCTCCGGCCCTCAGCTTGGTCAGGTTGGGAGCTCCCCCAGATCCTCGAGTCGCCACGTCATCGATCCAGATCTAACGGTCCCACTCGGGGTGCATTTCTTGTCTGCTTTGAAAGCTGCTCTTAGCTTGGGTGTTTGGCCCCAGCTTGGCCCAAACCAAGCCCCCAGCACTGAGATGCCCAAGCCCGGGTTCTGGGTCTTTTTGGCTCACTTTTCCAAGGTTTACTTAAAGCACAGTTTTCGAGGCATTCAATCTGGGACACTTCTTTCCCCCCAACAAATTTAATTAACCCCTGCATTCTTAATTGGCAAGTGGCAGCAGACCCTTTGGATTCGGGGGGCACTACACTGGAAAGGGTCACAGTCCAAGTCACTACTATGAAACTCGGTGTCTAAAGACCGAAACCCCGAGTGTTAGGTCCAGACACCCTATCGACCGTACAGTTCAAATCCGCGGGTCATAGTTAAGTAACCACAGCAATAGTTCGATGGACATTAACGACTCAGACTGCGTTTGGCGTGTTTTTAGACGTCTACAAGCTGTGGAAGTGAAGATCTGAAGATCGTCACCATGACTCCACATGCAAGCACAGGATTGGTTGGCTTCGCAGCGTTCTGTCTCTCGAAATGCCAGTGAATCGCTCCAATGCCGGTCAATTTGCTTTTTGTGAGAATGACAGCCCGGGAATTCAAAGAACCACCCCCAGACGCTGCCCCCGCGGATGACGTCCATGCTACCAGCTCGTAATGGAAGGTGGCGCGGGTCATAATACCCCCTCCGCATACAGAGCTCCTGCGCGCATCGCATCAGGGGAACAAACAGCATGCAGCAGGCCCGTGGAATATCACCTCGCAAAAGTGAACATGCCACTGAGGATGTACAGCAAGCTGCCGATGGCGTTGGCCAAGGGGGCGCCCACCCCTCGCCAGCCATATCTGACTGCGCCCTCACCCACCCTCCCCAAACAAAGCCACCCTCCGTTTCCCATCAAGCAGGCGAGAGCAACCAATCTCCAGTATACAGGCGGGGATGCCGGTCACACCCAAGTCTGCTGTCGTTTCTGCTCTGTATGGGTGCCCTGACGGAGGCGGGAGGGACGCACATGTGGGCAGCCACGACCCCGTGTTCTCCTTCAGCGCGAGCAGAGAACCCCAGAGATAGAAACCTCCGAATACCAGGTACGTCATGTCCAGTGACACTGGCTTGCCGTCCTGCGCACGTGGCGGCAAGCAACCTCGCCCGCCCTCACAGGGGCCTCACAGGGGCCTCAACAAGGGCCTCAACAAGGGCCTCACAGGGGCCTCAACAAGGGCCTCACTCGCTCCTAAAGACTCCATCAAGCTCCCTGCAGCCGTACATTGACGCGGACTTTGACAAGGCCGCTGTGCTCATCGCATCCACCAGCATGCCGCGAGGCTGGGCTGAAAGGTGCAGCCACCAGCATGCCGCGAGGCTGGGCTAAAAGGTGCAGCCACCAGCATGCCGCGAGGCTGGGCTGAAAGGTGCAGCCAAGCTGGACTGGAGCAGGAATGTGTCGAAGCTCGTGAAAGCGGCTGATAGGACAACCCACATGGCCAACCATCTGGCGGACCGCCGAGCATCTGGCGGACCGCCGAGCATCTGGCGGACCGCCGGGCATCTAACGGACCGCCGAGCATCTAACGAACCCCCGAGCATCTGGCGGACCGCCGAGCATCTGGCGGACCGCCGAGCATCTGGCGGACCGCCGAGCATCTGGCGGAGCGCCGGGCATCTGGCGGAGCGCCGGGCATCTGGCGGAGCGCCGGGCATCTGGCGGACCGCCGAGCATCTGGCAGAGCGCCGGGCATCTGGCGGAGCGCCGGGCATCTGGCGGACCGCCGGGCATCTGGCGGAGCGCCGGGCATCTGGCGGACCGCCGAGCATCTAACGGACCGCCGGGCATCTGGCGGAGCGCCGAGGCATCTGGCGGGCGCCGGGCATCTGGCGGACCGCCGAGCATCTGGCGGAGC
>LGRX02035489.1:0-84842 GCA_001247695.2 Cymbomonas tetramitiformis
TACAGGACTGTGCTGACCCTTCCTTCAATTTCTCATGAGCCCTCTCACTATACCCTATCCTGTATGACACTGATGACACGCATTACTGAAAGTGTCCCTAGCCCACCCTCTCCACCTAAAATGACCCTCCCGGGGCCTCACAAGGCCCCCTTCACCCATCCTTATACCCACATGCTCCCCACAGCCTGCACTACAGGAATGTGCTGACCCTTCCTTCAATTTCTCATCAGCCCTCTCACCATACCCTATCATGTATGACACTGATGACACGCTTGACTGAAAGTGTCCCTAGCCCACCCTCTCCACCTAAAATGACCCTCCCGGGGCCTCACAAGACCCCCTTCACCCATCCTTATACCCACATGCTCCCCACAGCCTGCACTACAGGACTGTGCTGACCCCTCCTTCAATTTCTCATCAGCCCTCTCACTATACCCTATCCTGTATGACACTGATGACACGCATGACTGAAACTGTCCCTAGCCCACCCTCTCCACCTAAAATGACCCTCCCGGGGCCTCAAAAGGCCCCCTTCACCCATCCTTATACCCACATGCTCCCCACACCCTGCACTACAGGACTGTGCTGACCCTTCCTTCAATTTCTCATCAGCCCTCTCACTATACCCTATCCTGTATGACACTGATGACACGCATGACTGAAACTGTCCCTAGCCCACCCTCTCCACCTAAAATGACCCTCCCGGGGCCTCAAAAGGCCCCCTTCACCCATCCTTATACCCACATGCCATGCTCCCCACAGCCTGCACTACAGGACTGTGCTGACCCTTCCTTCAATTTCTCATCAGCCCTCTCACTATACCCTATCCTGTATGACACTGATGACACTGATGACTGAAAGTGTCCCTAGCCCACCCTCTCCACCTAAAATGACCCTCCCAGGGCCTCACAAGGCCCCCTTCACCCATCCTTATACCCACATGCTCCCCACAGCCTGCACTACAGGACTGTGCTGACCCTTCCTTCAATTTCTCATCAGCCCTCTCACTATACCCTATCTTGTAACTTTGGGGCATCAGCCCTCTCACTATACCCACCTTGTAAACCCTAGGGGCCTTTCTATTTTGCACAAAGGGTTTATCTTATCGTTTACTTGTTACTTGGAGATATGTAAAGTAACAATACGAGGCTTACCTTCAAATAGACTCTTCCATAGCTCGTTGTGACTTGGTGTGCAAGTTGATACGCCTAATCTTGTCTTCTTCATCATAGGACCCCCCAACCAAAGAACCCAATCAGCCATGGCCAATAACGCAAAGATAATGAGGTTTAATGAAGCAAGGGGGGTATGTATCTTATAGGGGGAGGTGTTACCTTTCGATAGAGCTATTAAGCGTGAGGTTTCATGAGGTGTGGAAGATGCTATGGCCAATCTTGTCCACCTAGGTGTAGCCCCCCCCTGCCCAACAACCCAATCAGCCATGGCCAATAACGCAAAGATAATGAGGTTTAATGAAGCAAGGGGGGTATGTATCTTATAGGGGGAGGTGTTACCTTTCGATAGAGCTATTAAGCGTGAGGTTTCATGAGGTGTGGAAGATGCTATGGCCAATCTTGTCCACCTAGGTGTAGGCCCCCCTTGCCCAACAACCCAATCAGCCATGGCCAATAACGCAAAGATAATGAGGTTTAATGAAGCAAGGGGGGTATGCATATTATAGGGGAAGGTGTTACCTTTCGAAAGAGCTATTAAGCGCGTGGTTTCATGAGGTGTGCAAGATGCTATGGCCAATCTTGTCCCCCTATGTGTAGTTCCACCCCCTTGCCCAACAACCAAATCAGGCATGGCCAATAACGCAAAGACAATGAGGTTTAATGAAGCAAGGGGGGTATGACTCAAGGTAAGGTTTGCGCGGAGTCCAAAAATGCAAAAAAATTTCAAAATCTAGATTTTGAGATGCAAGCGATTTAAGTTTGCGCTTAAGTATGGTTAAGTATGGGGGGCGACCGAGCGGTATCGACCATAACTTTTCATTAACGTGGTCAATTTGATACCTGAAGTGCGCAATATGTACAGGGTGCTATGGGCAACCTATTTATCAAATAAAAGATTTTTGAAAGGTTTTTGCATTTTTGGACTCCGCGCAAACCTTACCTTGATGTATCTTATAGGGGAAGGTGTCACCTTTCGAAAGAGCCTTCAAGCGCGAGGTTTCATGAGGTATGGAAGATGCTATGGCCAATCTTGTCCACCTAGGTGTAGCCCCCTTGCCCAACAACCCAATCAGCCATGGCCAATAACGCAAAGATAATGAGGTTTAATGAAGCAAGGGGGGTATGTATCTTGTAGGAGAAGATGTTAGCTTTCGAAAGAGCTATTAAGCGCGAGGTTTCATGAGGTGTGCAAGATGCTATGGCCAATCTTGTCCACCTAGGTGTAGCCCCCCCTGCCCAACAACCCAATCAGCCATGGCCAATAACGCAAAGATAATGAGGTTTAATGAGCCAAGGGGGGTATGCATCTTATAGGGGAAGGTGTTAGCTTTCGAAAGAGCTATTAAGCGCGTGGTTTCATGAGGTGTGGACGTTTTTAGGCGTGGTTTGGTGCGCCAATCCTATGGAGAGAGAATTAACCAATCAGCCATGTATAGTTCCATACCCACGCGCATATGTGAAGGATGCAACAAGGAAAAGTCGAAAATATTTCACCTTAGGACTAGTATTCCGTGGTCGCGCGCATCCACACGTGCAGATTTGCGTTTGTACGCCACCAATCACTAACGCATTTCGTGTGCGCAAAACGCGCTTTTGGAGCGACTATTCTCAAGGATGTTTACAGTACGGTCTAAAGACACAAGATAAATTCTAAACGTATCTATGGGGTATTAACTCTTGGAAAATGTTCGCTAGAGGTCCCACATAACAAATTTAAGACATCTCAATAACGTGTCGAAAATCCATTCTGTTGCGGTCCGTGCGGCAGTTCGGAAGAAAGAAGGTGGCGAAATTCAGCCCAAAACACGAAAAGAACCAGAGTTTACGAGCTGCTTTCCATTCTTGTCGTGTCGAAAATCGCGATCGGCCGCGCAGCGGCCGCAGCTCGTAAACTCTGGTCTCGGCCAGAGTAACGTCGCACCCACTTTCTTAGCAAAAATGCATGACTCAATGTGTGAACCCGTACTATTCCTTGAGCCGGAATTACGGGATCACACCCGAATCGTCGCGCTAAACTCAACCTCCACACGCGCTGGGAGCATATATACGTAAGTGGCTACTACCCAAATTCATGGTCCTACCACAAAGACCAATGGGCAATTGCGGTTTCGATCACTAAATCGACTATTTGAGGCACAGGCAACATTTGCACATGATATTTATGAGTTAAATGAATTTTATTTCTTATAGCGGCGGCCCCCATGAGACGTTAGGTGTTCGGTTGAACGACACGCTTTAGGGGTGTAATTTCACCAAAAGCTTGAAGGAAATGGTGGTCCTACCACAAGGACCACCGTTATTTTGAGTATTAGGAGTCACATGGGGGGGCTCACGGTGATGCGCATGGTTATACATCTTGAGTTTATGACCAAATAAGATAGCTGAATCGGTTACTTCGCACCCTCATCATCATTTCCGCTCTATTTCAGCATGGCGCATGTTCAACACAATGCAAATTCCGAATTTAGTGAATTTCGGACTTTAGAAATTGGCATTCATCCATTCTAAAGTGTACACGCCAGTCGAAAAATAAGATATTTGGATGATGTTAGACTTTCAGAAATTCGCAATACATATATACTTGAAGATTTAATGTGCCGCACACACCAACCTTGCGATATATGCCCTCTAGCAAGCAATTATGATGGCTGGATGGTCAGCTCGCGTGACCACTGTTTTAGGGGGGAAACCAACGAGCCAATATATTAGAGGGGAAGCCAACGAGCCAACGAACCAATATATGCATTCCAACCGGGCCTACCGCCCAAATATGATTGGGACATATGTATCGAGGTTCAATTTGATGGTATCCGCGCAGGTGTAGTGTTGATATATGATTGGTAAAACATTATTGAAGATGAGTCACTAATTTGCCACATTGTGAATGTTCCAAAAAAATCCGTTTTGAAAAATTTGAGTGTTGAGGTTTGAAATGCGTTCGTCATGGATATATGGGTTGGATATAGGCCAAACCAGCGTTCGAATGAATTAATATAACACCTATATATACCACCTTTCATTGGTTAGACACCACAAATCACGGGAGATGGCAAATTAAATTATCGAAACAATGGTTCTCGTGGTAGGACCAAATCGTCGATTTGGTCCTACCACAAGGACTGCGGGGCAGTAGCCATAAGGGATATTGATAATCAACCATGCGCCGGAGCCAAGGATATGGCCTGAGCATTTTAAATGTAACATGGTACACCCACTATACAGCGGGCCCCGGAAAACATCGGGACGCATACATCCTGCGTGAAGGGGTCCCGACGTCCCCGATGTGTACGAAACGTGTTGACTCACATGACCAGTATCATGGTTCACGTGCGTCGCTGAGGTATCCTTACAATGTCACCATACGATCCATGAACATAACATGGTCACACGTGATGGGCCATGGGCTAGCTATGATATAATATCACATACCGTCGAGCGTGGGCGAACCGCGCTATATAATGGCAACGTTGCATGGTGTGGATGGCGACGCACCGGATGCATGCATACATGGCATGCGCATCGTTGTGTAATGTATGTAACCTACACAGCAGTATATCAATCTAGGCCGACGAAGACTCTCTCTTTCGCCCGTTACTGTATCCGCCCGGTGAGACGTTCGCGCTAGAATACTACGATAATGATTGGCACCAAACGATTTTGCTGAGCAATTAGACTTGTGCAAAGAGCATGCACGCACCATGATTGATGTAGTAGAACGATGTTCATACGATACGACCGTACGAGGTGGCATCGTACTGACGAGGAACGGCAATTGTCGTCTCGTCGTCGTGAGTGTGAGCAAATATTGTCACACACATCGTCATGTCGATGACATGACTACTCAGCAGTCGTCCCCAAATGAAATGATCACTGGTGACGCCGTTTATGATTGTGTCATCCATCCACCATCGTACTAATGACAATGACCTCGTTTCAAGTACGCACCGATTTTATCGACAACTTGGGCGATGCATGCCACGCGCGGAACATTGTCTACCGCGTAAACTAGTAAGCGCGTAGCCGTATGTAAAGCACTGCGGGGGCATTAATGTCAGCAAGGAGCGAAATCAAGCGTCCATGTGACCAACGGCGCAAAATGAGAACGCCGCTCGCAATATCAAATCCGACCATGCATGTGATGATACGTTGATATGTATACTCCTGCGGGGATAAGGTGTATCCCATGATGCGAGGGAGCAGCCCCATATGATCGTCATTGTTTATGTACGATCATTGGTAAGTGACGACAATGATTATCATCACCATCGATCGCATGTTGTGCGCGTCACGCAGTGTATGCAATGACGAGATAAGTATGCGCACATGGAGCCATGGGAATCAAGGGCAGTGTGGCTACTATCCTTAATCCAGATCCTCCCACAAGAATCTAGCGCAAATGGGCATGGCGACCTTGTATGTCGTATATAGTGGCCCGGCATATGCTTTGGGGCAATATTTATGAACCTTTTGAATTATCTATAACATTTCTTTGCTTGAAATGTCGATGGTTTGACCTTTAATCTTAGCGTGGTTTGGGTGGGTGCTTTCACAGAATTTCAATCAAAATGCTAGATCCTACCACAAGGATCTAGGGTACCGACAACTCTAGGCCTTGCTACACGAGCTCGGGTTGGTGCGTATGTTGTTAACCCTCGAGAATATGACCAAAACTAATTTTGTAAGCCCTTTAATATCATACTAGCCGGATTAATCGCCGCATATGCGCATGCCATGGTGTAGTACCGTCGAAATTCAATATTTCCATCATTATCAGGGTCTGAAAATCGTATTCTAGAACCTCTAGCGGTAGTTCTAACCGTTCAAAAAATCCCCAAAAAATCCCAAGGAGACTTTGAAGTCATATTAAAGTACTGAAGTGCTCACCAAGGCAAAGATCTAGCCTTAAAGCTTAAAATGGACCAAGACTCACGCCCAAAATGCGAAATTATCCCCATACTTAAGGAATGTGTATATCTTACCCATGTGACCGCGTTCGTGTGATGTGTCCAATATACATTATCCAAGTCGTATTTTGACCCAAACATGATTAATACATGCATACCTTGAGATATATCATGTCTATGGTGGCAAAGGATCGATATACGATTGGCAAAAAATTATGGAAGATGCACCCCGCTTTTGAAGCTTTAAAAGGCGTAGCAGTTCAAAATTTGGTTGGGGCATGCTATAAATGCATTAGCTAGGAGTATATATGATGGATTCTCGTCATACCACGCACCATACTACTTAGTATAGGTCCCATGTGGAAAGTATTCCTTGGTGTTGACTTGTAGAAAGCTCGTGGGGCGCCTAAATAAATTACTGAAAAAGTGATCCTTGTGGGAGGATCTAGAGCGTTCTAGGTCCTCCCACAAGGATCTCGGGATAGTAGCCAAGTGGTGTGCACATGCCGCATGTAAATCCCGTTTCATATCAACATGCGAAGGAAATCACCTCGCAAAGCATAGACAAGGTATTACGACTATGCCGTCTCGCGTGCCCGTTCGCGCGTAAGTATACATGGTTCATCCGTGATATATTGGCACCCGCGAAGATGATATTGGCCATCTCTAATGCTTATTAACAACCGTACACCTTTTTAGTCGATTTTTTAGCCGGAATGGGATAATCGGTGCAAACATGACCCATTATCCACGATGCCCGCTAGAGTGCATTCATAGTGTGGTAGGAGCGTATGGTGCTTAAACTTTTGAAGTATATCCATAAAATGATTTTTTGAAAGCTTAACATAAGCCATATGGGCAAGTATGTGAGCGATGTGCACTCGTTAGCTTGACGCGAAGTGAAAATGTACTAGGGTACATCTTCACGAGTCAGTACGAGAGACAGGCGTGTCAGAATGACGAGTGACAGAAACGATGACAGTCACCAGCCGGAAATGATGACAGTCACCAGCATGACCGAATGACACAGGTGACTGGCAGAATTGACAAAGGTGACCGACAGAAGTGACTGACTCAAATGTGACATTTGAATATCGGCACCTACAGCAGATCAGAC
Source organism: Cymbomonas tetramitiformis (assembly GCA_001247695.2). Taxonomy (NCBI): domain Eukaryota; kingdom Viridiplantae; phylum Chlorophyta; class Pyramimonadophyceae; order Pyramimonadales; family Pyramimonadaceae; genus Cymbomonas; species Cymbomonas tetramitiformis. Next base: position 7,197 of record LGRX02035489.1, read on the forward strand.
TTGAGAGAATTGGTGGGAAACCATTTAGGATTCGATCAGTCGAACATAACTGGAGGGAATCGAGGAGGACCTCAGTTATACAGTCACATCAGCAGATCTGTGAGTATTCAAATGAGAGACTTGGGAGGTGACAGTCAGAAACATTTAAGTACTTATGACAGATCCCAGCTGATTGGTTGTTGCAGTCAGCAAATGACTGAACACATGAAGTGGCATGGTAAGGACGAGTTACCTTAAGTAGAGAGCTGTGCAAGCTCTCGGGGTTGAGTTTAAATTTGTCTTACATTGCAGCCACCTCTGTGGCTGTTAAGCAACTTGACCAAAAGAGTAATTAAAAAAAGATCCGATTCCGATAATACCATGCTTACAGCAATGTATTTCTTTGTAGGACTGAACTAGGTTCCTTTCCTGCATTGCACAGTAGACCGATAGGCTCTTAGAGAGCCCCCAAACAACTGGTATCAGCGTGGTTGCGTTAGACGCGGCCTATCTGTGCCGGCAGTAGCGGGTGAACAACAATTGCCGGCACGCAAGTTCCGGGAGGGTTTTCCACGGAAACCCGCGAAGGTTCTGAAGACGTCGACGTTAAAAACGCGTTGGTCGCGTCCGCCTTTCGTCAAGGCTGCGAATGTTGTCGAATATTGCGAGCGAATATCTACACGTCGTCAATCGGTATAATCGATGAACTGCGTGCCATTCTCGATTTTATTAGAGTCCCCTGTGCACTATTACAAGTATTCGCTTAAGTTTTCTTAAGTTTGCTTAACTTTTCTTAAGTTTTCTTATCTTTTCTTAACTTTTTGCGTATAAACCCCCACAAGCCTCCATACGTATAAATTGTAGCGTTGCAATTAGCTATTGGCCGATGGAGTTATACGTTGGTGATATAAGTAAAACTTAAGAAAACTTAAGAAAAATGACACCCAATGACACTTAAGACAAATGACCGATGACACCCACCCCACCCTATCACACTTAAGACAAATGACCGATGAGACAACCCCACCCTATCACACTTAAGCAAAATGACCGATGACACACACCCCACCCTATCACACTTAAGACAAATGGACCGATGACACCCACCCCACCCTATGACACTTAAGCAAAATGACCGATGACACACACCCCACCCTATGACACTTAAGCAAAATGACCAATGCCACCCACCCCACCCTATCACACTTAAGACAAATGACCGATGACACACACCCCACCCTATGACACTTAAGACAAATCACTTAAGACAACTCGCGCTTTGACGCGGGCCAAGAGCAAACCCTGAGAGTGCCTAGCCAAGAATACCAACAATCGAGGAAACCGCTAAAGCGAAGAAAGTTCTGCAAAGTACCACAATTTGCGTGAAGCGTAAACGTCTAATTCGGTCTCCAAAGTGAACGATTCAGCGCGAGACACCCTCCGAGACGGAATATTGGGAATATATCTCAAAATTCGATTTCAAAGATTATTGAAGAAAGGAAATTACCAAGGCGGAGGACATCCCTTGAAAGCTTTCCCCACAGCGTTTCAGAAGTGAAGGCGAGGAGTCACACTAGGGAACGCTGAATGTGCTATATCGTACCCTTTAATGTGCGCTAGACAAGATGAAATAACAAAGTCAATAACACCTATATATCAGGAATCAGATACAGCAGGGTACTCTGGCTAAGTCAAATCGGAAAAGGACTAACCAGAGAAAGGAGTTCAAGCGCGGTGGCCCGGTTCCAAACACTTCAAATCGTGAACTCGGCTCTGAAATGTTCTTGATGTGTAAGTTTTCGTCACAGCTATCATAGCGTGAGGGGATTGTGATATCTCTCGCGATGTGTGAACATCAGGAACTGCACTTTACATTAAGGATGTTGCCTGATTATCAAGTCTGTCGGTGAGCTCGATACTGGAGCGGTGCTATTTTATCGCCCCACCTGCAGCGAAAAACACCTACTGTGGGCGATGATTACTCAAGCAATTTTTTGGGTCCACTCTCTCACTTCCTTAGCAAAGTGCAGATACCATAGAAAATGAACACTGTGAGAAAACTACACTTTCTGTGCGCCAGGTGAAGGAAGTTTGAGGATGATGATTGGTCTGAGGTGAAGGAAGTTTGAGGAAAGCTACGTGACGATGACGGTCGGGTGAGGTTTTTTCAAATTCTCGTGACACAAGTCGTCGCGAGGGTGTTGACGACATGGAGGTGTACAGCAGGGGGAGATCCAGGCGGACATTTTCTTGTGTATAATTGCTTCCAGTCCCCCGCCACCCAATTTATATTTTTTCAGTCACCAGAGCACGGTTTTGGCTTAAGTTTTCTTGTGTATAATTATTCGAGTCCCCCGCCACCCACCAGGACACGGTTTTCACTCGACTTTTCTTATCTTTTGCTCTGACGTACTCGCTCGCGTCCTCGTTGATACATCCACGGGCATTCTGAAGGCCAGCTGATGACCGAATTGTATAAAACATGACACGCGGTATAATTTTCATGGACTTAAGAAAAGTTAAGCAAACTTAAGCAAACTTAAGCGAAAACCTTGTTCTAGTGGTGGGAGAGTATTCGAGTGCTGTTGCACGAGCCAGGGCTCGTCATGAATACACTCGTAATCATGATTACTTTCATGATTAGACGTTTTTTGGTACTAATCAAGTCTTGATTAGACCCGGCAGGGTACTAATCAAGTCTTGATTAGCCACGGCAGGGTACTAATCAAGTCGTGATTTTTTAATCATGACAAAAGTGGTGATATGACATATGTGGCCTCTGACAGTCGAGCGACAGTCTGACGCGGCGGCCGGGTGCGTGGCCGTCGTCGGGTGGCCGTCGGTCGGGTGACTAATATAACTTTGTCTATTTTGTGGCTTCGTTGCACATGAACGCACGTTCGTTCAGGCTCCACAATCGCCCGTGTGTTTTCTCAGATTTCTAAGACAGTTCGTCACGCATACTGTACTTAAGCAAGCACACACCGCAGAATGGGTCGGAGCAAGAAAAATCCCGTTTCTAACATGCAACAAGCGCTAGACATGAAGCAGTATCCGGCTTTGAAAAAGCCGCTTGAGCACATAGGGAAACAAATCCAGATCCCGGGGTCCTTTTGGACGCTTGCTTCCGGGCGCATGTCAGAGAGCGAGAAGGAAACTTTTTGTTGTGTACTACACGCGAGTTCTCGCTTTCGCAAAAAGTCTCAGGCGAGGCAGCTCCTTCGCAGGCTTTTCAATTGCAGGAGATGGGTCCGACTGGGACCGGCAGCCTTGAGGAAGGCGATGCTAGTGGCAAAATATTTTGGATTGAATATCCACTGCCATTTCTACAGTATTTCTATGCCACATTCCCTCTTTCTACTGAAGAGCAAGCACCACGTGTGGAATCCGCTTTGGTACCCCTCACACCGCAGGATGAGAAACGTCCCCCTCGCCATCCCGACTTTCCGGACCTGGCATTTCCGTTTGCTGAAGTGTACAAGTTTTATTCAGTCACTTCTGACGATCTGGTTGAGATGGGGCCTAAGTCTGGACAATTTGCGACTCAGTTTGTGTGCACGGTTAAGAACAGTGATGGCACCGTCTGCGGCACGATACGCAACATCTCACCGCGTTATTACATCTCACCGCGTTATTACATCTCACCGCGCTTTCACACGCCTCCGCGATATCACATGTCTCCGCGCTATGCACATGCTATACGCATGCCTCCAAGCAATGAGCTAAAATTTACCCCACTCAGATGAGCAAGCAAAGAGTGACTAAATGGCTACTGCCCGAAGGTCCAGTCCTCCCACAAGGACCGAAGTGATTTTGGGCCATAGGCCGCGTCTTTTCGATATCGTTGGTATATGAGTGTTTTGAGGTCATATTTAGGTGTCCAATAATAATGTAAAAACTTGTATTGGGTGGTATACTCGGTGCGACTATGTGAATTACGTGATTGAAAAGTGGGGGTGAAACTGCTCGAAATTAAATAAAAAGGCCGGTCCTCCCACAAGGACCGGAAGTTCCCAAGCCACTTGCGCTCACTAAGTGGCCTTCCGGGTGCCCACCGCACATGAAAATGACTTTAACATGCCATATCCGTGCCCTCTACGATGTACACCATCTTCGGAATCCATAATATGGCGGTATATATCCCTCACAATGTTATGCACCCACCAAAACAAAATTTTGATGAAATTTACAATCAAAATTTTGTGTATAGATGGAACCTCATCGCCGCGCACAAGACAAAGACTAGTATGTATCGACTATGTTAAGCATTCTAAAAATCATGGTATAGGTATATATGATGACTTCAACGTCTCGGACTGTAAAACGGTCACATGCACATGCTACAGGGCATCTAGAACTTCACTTTCACACAAAAAAACATTAAAATATTTGGATCATAAATGTTTTTTATAGTTGCAAGGGTCGATTTGAATGTGTATATTGCCCGATACGAAGTTGCCAACATGCAAAATGTGGTAAGCATCATTGGGTATGACGTTTGGATAAAAGTTTGAGGCCTGGCGGGATGATTCAGCTCGAAATTCAATTGAATAAAAATATTTGAGTGACATGCTATGTTTTTTAATACCCTCCAAAGGTTGGAACACGAAAATGATAGGCTGCATGCTACAAATGCATTGGATACAGCGAGTATATGAATACATACCGCAAATGGCATACGTTCCCACTCAGTCAAAGTCCCATAGATGCTAAAACTCGGAGGGTAGCCAATAGGGACCGAACGAGGATGGTTTTAAAAATCCCCGCAAACCCGGTCCTTGTGGGAGGACCGAACACGATTTGGGTCCTCCCACAAGGACCGTCGGGCAGTAGCCATAAATGATCCAACAACCGAAAATATTCGAAAATCATGATTAAACTAATCAAGTCTTGATTAGACCCGACAGGGTACTAATCAAGTCTTGATTAGCCACGACAGGGTACTAATCAAGTCTTGATTGATCACAGGACCCCACTAATCAAGTGTAATCATAGTATTCATGACGAGCCCTGTGCACGACTGGATGCGCATGTATTGCACGGCATGATCGACCGTCGACTGGCGACCCATGCTCAGTACGTAAATTGGTGCGCGTACGCGCAGCGCCCTATGCAACCGTGTATGCTGCAGCCGCATGACTTGTGCACCTTGGAACGAGTTTTGTCGCACGATTGTGCGTGTATTGGGTTGTACGACTTCTATTCGCCTCTGTTGCCCGTGCTTCAGCTCCATCACATGTCGTCATGTCCGCTGGGCGTTGCCTCTTGTCGGCCTGAGGTGTAGTATAGTACGTTGTTGTGGCGTCATGCGCGCGTGGACGTATGGATTCCGCATGCTGAGTACTCGCGGTGGCTGGCCGCCAAGCATCGGCGCCAACAACTTATCGCCAAGCGACGGTGTCAACGACTGCATCGGCAGCAAACGTGTGGGAGGCAGCTGTAACCCTCCTCACATAACAGACACTGTGAAACTACTTGTGGATCATATATAGTGCAAGGTTCTATATTATGCACTATATAAGACTAATCAAGCTATGTCGATTCTTAGGAACTATGTCCAGACTCAGTGCATATATTTGCAGTAAGAATTAGGTATTATATTGACTTTTTGCCATGCGGCTGTTTTACTCTAGAAATCTCAACTGTTTCTTTGGCCTTGGCCATTACTTATTCACTCAGCTCTCTGAGGTAATCCTAGTCAGCATGGCCAAGTCTCATCAACCTATCATATGCTTGTACTACATTATCATGCAGTATGATGTGCCAGTATTCTACATGTCACATTATTACACAGTACAGTGGTACTGTGTACTCCCATATAAGGGGGGTCTCTTCCTCAACAGGGGTCTCGGGCGCTAATGCTGTAAGGCGCGTATGACACTTCTGGCATGTATGACATTGCTGAGTCATCCGCGCATGACACCGCGTGTTGTCCTAGCACAACTCCCCCCCCCTTCAGGTGGGAAGCGTCCTCGCTTGTGCTTAGATGCACAGTCGTTAGGCTGATTCGGAGCCCATGGTGTCCCACTCGCTGTCGTCGGACATCACTGGTGGCGGCGTAGGGCTGTACTCCGGCATCAAGGTCACCGGCTCCTCGTCAGCTTCTTCCGGATTAGCGCAGACTCTTTCATCGTTGAGACCTGTCTCATTTTCATCTCTCCAAAGCAGCTCCGCTAGGTATTCACACACCGCTGCGATTGCCCCCACGGGTTGTTCCACCGGTAGAGAGCTGAATAATTGTTTAAGCAAGGCTGCGGGGATGCCATACACGTGCCATCCAGCTCCCATGCCTGGTCTAGGGTCGCCCGACACTCTGCTGGCGGAGCCGCTCTGCGCCATCTTCTCGTGCCGCCCATAACGGCGTTTGAAGTCGCAGGGGTTTTCGGGGTCGCAAGACTTCAGAGTGGCGATAGGCGCGTTGGTCCAGAAGTGGGTGGGCTTCTTGTAGGGCATACCATACTTACAATACGTAGCCAGATGCGGAGGTGGCAACCCTTGCATGCATCGGCGAGTGTGTAACCCATGAGGAGCTCGGCCACGCGGGTTCTCGATGAAGTAGAAGCTCGGCTGGAGGTACTTGATGATCTCCAGCGTTCTCCGCACTTGTCTGTCAGCACCACGCAAGTTTCGTATCCCTACCGTTTTGGCTTGGCTATACTCCGTGCATGGAGGGCTCGCCCAAATGACGTCAAAGTGCTTGGGCGAGAACTGCCGATAGTCCCAGTGCAGGACGTTTTCGCAGTGAGTAGGCTTCCATCGGTTCTGGATGTCCACCGAGACTACCTCACACCCAGGAAACTGCTTGCTGAACTGTCGTTCGACGGAGCCTGTGCCACAAAACAACACCAAGATCCGTATTGGGCGTCGAGACGGCTGTAGGCGTGCCGCTCCTCGACCAGGTCCTTGGGATGGCATGAAACTGGTGGACGACACCGTCGCGAATGTGCCCACCTCGTCGTCGGCCCGTTCTTCCGGGATCCACGCCATTCCGTCCGCCTGTAACTCTTCAGGATCCGTCAACCATATCGCTCCTGCTGACTCCTCGCGTTTGCGAGTGACTCTACTCTTTTCACGTTCTTGCCTCTTGGCCTCGACCTTCTCGAACTCCTGAAGAGCGCGGTTAGGTATCCCTTTTCGGCCAACTCCATCGAATTCGAGGTCCTCGCGAGTTTTCCATTCATTCTCGGAGCGCGGCATACCTACCCATTTGACCATGTACTCCGTCCATGTCCGCCCGCTACGTCTCCTCGTGCGTGACCTCTCAATGCACTCCACCGCCATCTCCTTACGACCGCTCACGTCCACAGGGGGAGGCGGAATCTCCGCACTCCTGTCCGCGAACTTGTCCTGGCCCGACTCCACTGGGGTGAGTCTATCCACGGTGAAGACGTCGTGCACCTTCCACTGTGGTGGTAGCTTCAGGCGGTAAGCCGCGGGGGGCCCTCGGTCCTCGGTGGCGAGCTCCATCTGCCGGTCGCTGTGGAAGGCCTCCAGCACCTCCATCGGACCCAGGCGCTTCTTCAGCAACTTCTTGTGTAGGCCCCGATCCCCGGGCTGGGTGAGATGCGTGGCGTCCACCCACACCATGTCACCTATTGCGTACCGGCGAGCGCGATGGCGAGCATCATACTGGGCCACTTGCTGCTGCTGAGCTACCAGCAACCTATCGCGAGCAGTCTGCAACTGCTGAACAAACTGCCGGGCGGTCTCGTGGGCCGTGCCTTTCTTCACGACGTCCCCTCTCCCCCCCTTGGCGCGGCCCCTACGAGAGGCCAACGCAGCTTCTACGAAGAAGTCGAGCTGCGACGCTGGGGCATGCCCATAGCAAAGCTCGAAGGGTGTGAATCCAGTAACCGCGGACCTGGAGTCGTTAATGGCGTACTCCACCGGGGTGCACCACAAATCCCAGTCTGTCTGGTTTGCGTCAACGTAGGCGCGCAACATGCGCTCCACCGTGTGGTTTGTGTGCTCCGCTTGACCGTCCCCTTGTGGATGGTACGGCGTAGTGGAGGCCACCTGCACCCCCATAAGGCGATGCAACTCCATATGAAAGGCGTCACGGAAGCGAGAGTCCCTGTCACAAACGATCTTCATGGGAGCACCGTGCAGTCGCCAAACATGGTCGAAGTACATTCGTGCCACTTGCTCAGCGGAACTGTCAGAGTACAGCATGGGGACCACGTGCACCATCTTGGACAACTTGTCCGTGAACGTGGCGAAGGCGTCGTAGCCCCGCTCCGTGCGCGGCAGACCTGTGACGAAGTCAATGCTCACCACCTGCCACAGCCTGACCGGGACCTGGAGGGGGTTCAGCTGGCCATCCGGATAGCTGTTCCTCGGGCGGGTCTGCTGGCATATCAAGCACGAGCGGGTCCAGTCGGTGACGTCTTTGTTCATGCGAGGCCACCAGAACCGCCGCACTATCCAAGCAAGAGTCTTATCTCGGCCGGTGTGTCCCGCCGCGGGAGACTCGTGCGCTTCACGCATGACTATCTCTCGAAGGGGAGAGTCGGATGACAACACCAGCTGGTAGCGTCCCTCCGCGATGCGCCAGATCATGTCGTCAACCATACGGAAGGTGTCCGTGCGCTGGTGCGGGGCGGCTAAAAGCTCTTCCTTTAACATCGTGAGGTAAGGGCTACGTTCGTACTCCGCGCGTAGTGCTTTCACGAACTGGCATGCCTTCAGTGGTCCTTTGGTTGCGCGTGCCTTGGCCGCTGGCCCTGACGTGACCATAGGCTCGCTTGCACCTTGAGCGGCGGGCGCACGGGCACTCTTCGCTCGAGGCCGAGTCCGGCTAGCCGCTGGCGCCCACACCAGCAGCACGGGCCACCGCAGCGCTGGTCGGCCTCCATCTGGTGACTCAAACAAGCATGTAGGGTGACCCTTGGCATCCTTGAGGTCGAACACCTTGACCACGTGCAGGCCGTACTTGGGCTGGATAAGGGTGCGCCAGGACGCGTCATAGTCCGGCAGTAGGAACATCGCCGACGTGTTCTCTGGGTCGGCGCGCCACTCAGCCATAAAGTGGCGTAGGATCCTCTCAATGAGGTTGCTATCCTTGGTGTAGGGGGGGTTGCACCAGACGTGCTTTCCCCGCCATTGCTGCTTGAGGCACTCCGTCCAATAGGTGTCCACCTGGCGGTTGACGCCCATGGAATCACAACACGCGTCCACGTCGAACGGGCCGTACTGCGCTGAGATCTCTTCGAACTTCTCCTTTACCAGCTTCCAGTCCTGCCGGTCTACCACGTTATCGTAGTGGGAGCTTGACGCGGGAGGGGAACTTTGTTTGCTGGGAGGGGAAGGACTAAGGGGAGTTGAGGGGGCTGGAGAGGGGGCTTGCTCCGGTTGCGAGCGAGAGCGAGTAGTGACGCCCGCAAGGGTGGCTTCATGCAAGGCGCGCTCCGCGGTGTGCAACGTCTCAGCTGCGTCTTCCCACAGGTCGGGGGTTTCCACCCAGGTGAGCCCATTCAGATGAGTGAGCTCCCCAACGACCAACGGGGGGCTGACCGGAGGTACAGACTCGTCTTCAGAGTCGGAGTAATCAAACGTGGAGTCGAGCACCGAGATGGGGTCTTCAAGGGTCTTGACTTTAGCGGGCTCCTCGGACGGCTCTTCGTCGGTGTCGTCCTCGTCGATTGCACCGAATACTGAGGTGGGATCGGCGGGGGTTGAGCTCTCAGCCGACTCCCTTTGCACACTCTGACGAGGCTCGTCTGTGTCCCGGTCGACCACGCCCTTCTCCTTGAGCCCCTCCCTGGCGGATGACTGCTTGTAGTCTGGTCGTCTGGATTGGGCGTCCGGAACTACTAGGCATCGGCCAGGTACGTGCTCCATTTGGTGCACGCCCACTTCCACCAAGTCTTCATACCAGCGTGCTTGGCGTCGACTCAGCTCCCGAGCCGGCGCGAAGAGCCACTGCAAGGGTTTGTGGTCACCCATGAGTTTGAAGTCGGTGAATATAAGGTAATGCCTCCACGTCACTGTGGTGCAGTGGTGGATGGCGCACAGCTCCCGCTCCCCAGCGTGGTAGTTCTGCTCGGCCGAGGAGAATTGCCTGCTCTCGAAGGCCAACGGCTGAAGACCTCGTCCCAGGTCTTGCATCAGCACGCCTCCTAGTGCGACCGCACTCGCGTCGGTCTGCACGCAAAATGGGCGAGACCCATCGGCTGCTGAGCGCTGGTCCGGTAGGGCGAGGATTGGTGCTGAAATCAATGCTGACTTCAATCGTTGGAAGGCTTCTTTCTCCTCCTTGCCCCAAGTCCATGGCACTCCCATCTTCGTGAGGCGAGTGAGAGGGTGGGCAATGTGAGCGAAGGACTGGATGTACCGCCGGTAAAAGCCACACATTCCAAGGAATTGGCGCACGTGGGTGACAGTCTCGAGCTCCGGCCAGTCGCGAACCGAGGCAACTTTGTCGCGTTGGGGGCGACAACCTTCCTTACTGCACACATGGCCAAGGAAGCGTACTGCTCGCATGCACAACTTCAACTTGCTCCGCTTGAGGTATACTTTGTGCTGGCGACAGGCCGCTAATACAGCTCGTACATGGCCGACATGCTGCTCAGGTGTGTCACTGAAAATCATGATGTCGTCCACGAACACTCTGCAGAAGGGTAGGTGTCCGAGGTACTGCGTCATCATTCTTTGCCACGTGCTCGGTGAGTTGCTCAGTCCCATAGGCATGACCAGCCACTCATAAGCTCCGAAGTGGGTGGTCATGGCTGTCTTCTCGATGTCCTCCTGTTCCATGGGAACTTGCCAGAATCCCCACAAGGCGTCTGCTGTGGAGAAGACGGTTGCTCCTTGTAGGTCATCGAGGAGGGTTTGTACGTCAGGAAGAGGGTACTTGTCCTTGACCGTGATCTCATTTATCGACCTGTAGTCGATAACCAAGCGCAGCTCCTTAGGGTTGCTCGGCTTCGGCACCATAAGTACCGGACAACCCCAGGGAGACGCCGATGGACGGATGTACCCCTTGGCCAACAACTCGTCAAGTTGTGCACGAAGTTGCCGAAGCTCCTCTTGCGACAACTTGTAGTTACGCCGATGTAGCGGCTGCCCACTCCAGTCGGATCGCAAGCGAATGTTGTTCTTGTAGTCGCGGCTTTGGACGGAGTCAGGCAGCTCCGTACATATGACGTCCCTGAACTCCTCCTCAAGGTCGCGCAGCTGTTGCCATATCTCCGGGGACACTGTCTCGTCAATCTCGTCCGGCTCCTCCGCTTCCATGGCATGGGGCTTGGGCGGCGGTGTCGGTGACGGTGGTTCCTCGGCCACAGGAGCGGCCTGCTCTTGAGATAAACCTTCAGTATGGGGCTTCTCGTCGCTCCAGCGCACACGCTTGCGTCGCGGCCGACGTTCGCGGAGTAAGCGCCTTCCCTGCTCCAGCGCGGCTGCGGCTTCGGCATGCCAGGTGGGTGGTTTCCCTTGCGCGTGGTCGTCGATTGCTTGGGCACGTACGTGCTCAGGTAATAAAGCAAATGCTCCCAAAGCTTCGCGCTTGCTCTGGAAGAACCCCAGATGTAGGTTGTTGGATGGCGCATTGTCCGCCGGGGGGCCAACAGCACCCTCCAGCGCGACCACGTCAAAGTTTTGTGGGCGGGTGGACTCCACTGTTGCGTACACCTTATCCAAGTGGTCCTCGTCACTGGTGCCTGGGCTGGGCCGCACAGATTCCCGGAGGAGTAGAGCGTCCTCGGCTTCGGAGTCAGTGTCTGACGCGGACATCAGCGCAGGCGCGTCCGTCTCACCCAGATCCGCTTGGGAGGAGTCCATGGCGCCCGCGACTTGGGCGTCTTGCTGCTCAGAGCTAGACGTGGCGCAACGCTCGGACGAAGCGTCCCTGGGCTTGGCGTTGGTCTCGGCGTCGGTCTCTTCGTTACAGGCGACCGCCCCGAAGGTGCCGTCGGGTGCTAGGTACACCACGAAGGCACACTCATCCTTAGATTGGAGGGCTCGAAGGTCCTTGCGTACCCTTTTGGGGTCCAACAAGACTCCTTGTACCAACGCCATGGCTTTATCCTTGGGTCTTGAGGGGTCTGGCGTTCCCGGAGAGCAGCCTGTAATGACCACTCTCTTGCTTCCAGAACCAAACCGGATGGAACCCCATCGGGAGTAATCCAGGGTGACTGGGGAGTGAGAGGCTAGCCAAGGTCCTCCTAGGATAATATCCACGCAAAGATCAATGGGCATCACTCTGAGCTCCAATTGCTTGACGTACAACCCCTTGGTGGTCTCTGCTTGTAGTCGAGGACGGACGCACGTGTTGACATCGTACGACGCGCCGTCAGCTACTCGCACTCGCATGGGGTTTTCGTGAGGTCGAGGCGTCAGGGAGGGAATGCTGCGTACAGTCTTGTCCGAGATAATGTTGGTGGAGCACCCACTGTCCACCAGCACCTTTACGCGACGACCGTTCACGTACGCCCAGAACAACAACAAGGTGGGGGCCTTGGAATTGTTGATCTGTCGAGGTGGCGCTCGCGATGTTGATACAGCCGCCAAGAGATCACTCCAGCCCGGGCTCATGTCCCCACTGTCGATGATGCTGTTGAGCTGGCATATGAAGGGGTCGTCCTTGGCATGAGGGTCGCCTAGGTCAGGAGGGTCGTCCATGTCAGAGTCCCATGGTAACTCGTAGGTGCCTGCATCGGCCAAGAGCCCTTGAGCGGTGGCTGTCTGCACCAGGTCCCTGGGTGGGTGATCAGGTGGGTACAAGGCCACTTGGATGACCTTGTCCTTCGCTGCTCGCGCCATATCATTCGTCGCCAAGTCACTTGCGTACTGGAGGAGTCCATCTTCTACTTCCTCTTGCGCTTGTTCCTTGGCTAAGATGTGCAGTAGCTCTTCGTCTATAGGAGAGTCCCGCTCCAAATATGGAAGGCCACTGGCATAATCCCGCTTAAGCTTCTCTCGTTGGCGAACCTTCTCCAGCCCACTGAGCCACCTCCTCCTTGGTGCTCCTTCAGCTCGAGCTGCATGGGTCGGTGACAGCCATGGTCGGGGGCGGTCACTCCATGTGGTTGAGGTTGCCTCGGCAGTCGTGCTGCCGTTAGGTGAGGGCGTACGAGGTCGACGTCCAAGCTGAATGTCTTGACGTCGTCGTCGGTATTCTTGCAGCCTTTTAAGTTTGTTAAGGGCTGCGGGTAAGGGTGACCGAGCTCGAGCTTCTCGCTTGTTGGCGGTAACCGCGCTGTGCGTTGGTGACCGCGTGGGTCCTCGGCTGCTGCGTCGATGCCCGGCTCTCCAAAGCGGTGGGCTCGTGCTCCGCGGAGGTGTACGGGGCGGTGCAAGGTCCGTTTCCAGAGCCTTGATGGAGGACCTCAAGCCCCGTGTGCCCACTTTGGAGCGTAAAGCGCTCGTCCCTTGCCCTCGGACAGCTCGAAATTGCCAACCTTGCAATGGTTGGCCCGTTGGCTCCAAGTGCACGCGGTAGCTCTCGGTCACCTTCAGGGTACGTCGGTGCCGTTTCTCAACGTGCTGGGAGTCGTCTGTGAGGTCCTCGCTCGTACACACTGGAGACTTGGCTTCCTTGCGAAGGCGAGCTTCGACCACTTGACGCTCCGGCGCGGGGGGAGGGCTAGTCATCGCCCGCGAGGGTAGCATGTTGAGCTCATCGGAGTCTAGGTATCCTGTGCAAGGAGCACTCCGCCTTTGACGTCGACGGGCTCTTCTCCACTTCTCCCGCAACTGCTGCTCCGAGAGGTAGGAGGGGGGCTCATCGCGGGGATGTGGGCCCGAGCTCATTGGGACTTGGAGGGTACTCCGAGCTCGAGGGAGTCCTCCGCGGCAAAATCCATTAGTTCCTTTGGCAACACCGCGTTGAGCACGTCGCAGTATTCATCCGTTTCCACTTCGTGCATGACCATGTCCAAAGTTTCAGCCAGAAGTGCTTTGGCCCACTCCTTCTTACGAAGAGCAGCCTGTGGGCACTCTCGAGCATAGTGCTCTTTGCTTTGGCACAACCTGCAACCAGTGTACTCCGGGGAGCCCAGACGTTGCCCAGTAGGAGTTGCACCCGCGGGACGATCTTCGGCTAGAGCTAGTAGCTCCTCCGAGACCTCCACCGCTGCCAGTAGCTGCACTGGCGCTCTCCTACTCGTCGCGTTGTTCAAATGCAACTCCGCCTCAATGGCGTATTCCAGCGCTAGGCGTCGACTGGCTGGAAGGGCGCGGTCGAGGAGGATCAAGGGGGTCCCCTTCCGCTCTGCAATCTCGAACGCCTCCTTCCGTACCTCCGCGGATAAGCCCGAGAGGAAGACGTCCAGGAGGTCGGATTCCGGAACCGGTGTGGTGAGCTCGTGTGTCGCCAACATGGTCACTACGCGATGGGCTAGATGCAGTCCATCCCAAAACTCGCGCACTTTGCGCGGTGTCGCCATGCGTCCTTGAGTTTGGCGTACTCGGCGTAGGAACGAGCCCAAGGTGGCCATTTCACTCTTCAGCGGCACGATCAGCTTCGCCAGCGGCACAATGACCTTCTCAAGGTTCAACGACTTGTCCGCCTCGGCATCCAGGAGAACCCCTCGCAGCTCCGTTCCTTCGGAGCTAGGCGTAGGGAAGCAATGCTGGGTGATCTCCTTCAACAAGATATGCACCGAGAGAATCGGCTCTCCGAGCTCGAACGCTCCGTTGGGCACGTTGCATGGGGTGTTCATCGCGAGGAGCACCACCGGGAGGGTTAAGCACCTGTCGAACTCGTCCACGAATCGCAACAGCGGGCCGAAGGGGTTTGTGGACCCCTCCAACGGTGCTGAGTACAAGGACATGATGTCCTTCGCGGCCTTGAGGGCATATGAGTGCCTGGTGTACTCCTCCCTTTGTTGCCTGCCATCATTGTACGAGGACCTCCTGCTCGAACCGAAGCTGTAGGACGTCTCATCGTCGGGCGGGTCGTCATCGCCTCCGCCCCCGCCATGGCCGCGACGTCCACCTTCAGGATTCCGCGAGGGTTCGCTAGGTGCGTCAGAAGTGGGGTCGTCAGGCGGCTCATTCCCCCCCCCTTGATGGCCACCGGGTCCTCCCGGGTCGTCACCGTCATCATCACCACCACCATCTCCGTCATCGCCGCCTCCGCCGCTACGCACTGGTGGCGGTTTCGGGTTCACCGATGGAAACCGGTCGAACGCACCAGGCCAAACTCCCCGTGTGCAGTATATACACAACGGCACGAGTTGGGTGCTTTCTGACAAGGTTGGAAGGGTCATCACCTCGCAACTCCATATAGCTACAGGAGGTTGCGGGGTACGGGTGCATCTCGAGCACGGAATGTTGGTGGTGCTGGACGCGACCTCGTTGTGCACGTTGAGAATCACGGCCTTGCCCATGTGAGGTGGCGAAGGGAGTTCAGAGGCAGGCGCCTCAGAGACTGGTGGTCCGCACCCTGACGCTAGATCGTGCTCCCGGTACTTTCTTGCGACGGCAAAGAACATGCGCTCTGCCTCCAGCTTGTCCGCGTGGCCCGCCAAGTGCTTTTCCACGTGTGCACGAATAGCCACGACGGCAGGTGCACTGATGGACCTCCAGTCTAGCTTGGCAAGCCGGTCTCGTACACTTGTCGTAGGAGAGGATGCTTGCACGATAGGGTCGAACGTCACTCCTTTGTGTTGATCACGTACGTCAACAGTCGTGGCTGACGAGGGTACCACCAAGGCTTCTCCTTCTGCTTTGGGAGCGTCGCTCGTCACAGTCGCGCAACTCACAGGGGTGGTGAGCGGATGAGCGTGCTCCTCTAAGCTCACGCGGTCATCAGCAGATTTGAACGCGGCCTCCACCACTGAGCGGCTCTCCACCACCTGTTGCTCAAGTAATCGCTGATCTTGAGCAGCCTGGTCAAGTTGTTGGCGCTGCTCTTCTGCGACTCGCTGAAGCTCTTGAAGCTGTTGGTCATGACGTGCTACTTGCTCGCCCGCGGCCTCAAGTGCAGCTTGTTG
The DNA here is from genome assembly GCA_001247695.2 of Cymbomonas tetramitiformis. Lineage (NCBI taxonomy): Eukaryota > Viridiplantae > Chlorophyta > Pyramimonadophyceae > Pyramimonadales > Pyramimonadaceae > Cymbomonas > Cymbomonas tetramitiformis. The sequence goes on from LGRX02035489.1 coordinate 23,114, forward strand.
AGCTTCGTGCTGCACTTCTATCAAGAGCTCCTTCTGTACGCGAGCAGATTCCTCCGCAGCTTTCTGCATGGTCGTTTGAAGTGCAGCGAGTTGCAGCTGGTGAGCGGCTGCAGCTTCCATCACAACTTTCTCGGACTCCTCCCGCAACTTTTGTAGTTGCTGCTCATGTCGGTTTGCTTGAGCTTGGCGTCGACGTTGGCGCCCTCCTTTACTACGAGAGCTTCCAGACGAAGAGGCATGCGAGGTGTCGGAGGAGAGTGACTCGGAGTGGATGGTACACGATGATGATGATGTGGTTCCCATTTCATTGGAGTTGTATGAAGCTTCAGACGACGTGCTATGGTCGCCGCCACTGCGGCGTCGAGCCTTAGCGAGCTTGCGCTTGGTCGCTTTCCGTTGCTTCCGCTCTTGCTTCGCCATCTCCTTCTGGTGGGCTACTTCCATTAAAGCCTGCATGCGGACTCCACGTTCTCGTTGGGTAGGTCGTGGGGCTGCTGGGGCTTTTGAGCGGGACGGCAGTGGCGCATAGATAGGTCCATCATCCTCAGCGTCATCCGTCGTGGGGTCATCTTCGGACGATAAAACCTCGTAGGGATTGCGGTCCGGCACGGTTCGTACTCCCTGCTGTGGGACGTGGATCTCCAAGGTGGTTGTACGCCTCAATGTTCTAATCACGTCCTCAACGTCCACTCCCAACTTCACAAGCCTTGCAGGTCGGTTGGCTGGGATAATTGTGACCACAGCTCGAGTGAGGTGATGATAATGATGGCCCGCTGAGGCGACGTGGGATAAGAGCAGCCCACGCGATGGGATCACACGCTGCTCTCCACCTTTCGTCTTGAGGTGAGCCTCCCATGTGATCGCTGCAATCGCGTTCTCCTCGCCACTCAGGCGGCGCAAATGTTTACGTAAAGTCGCCCATTGGTTTGGAGTCACGTCAGGGACGTCCGTCAGTGCTGCCCACTCGTGAAGGGCTTTGCGCTTCACGTGCTGTTTGCGTTGTACCGCAAAACGTGTGCACTTGGACGCGAAATCCACGATAGCTCTCCACGCCTTCACACACTTTTCCGCGTAGAACCTGGATAGAGCGTCGTTGCACTTCGTGATCTCGAGTTTGATCTCTTTTACACGACGTGTTTCCTCTCGCCAGACGCCCAAGAGTAGAAATGACAAATGCGAGTTTGCTCGCATAATGTTCTCCTGACGTTCGTGTTGGACTTGCTCATGCCATGCTGCAAAGAAAGTGGCAGTCCGCACGAGGCGGGCTCGTAGGCGCCATGCCTTGAAGACTGGAAGAGTGCTACCACTATATACGCGCGCCTTCCAAGTGCTCCACCAACTACGTAGGACGTATTGAGCCAAAATGTCCACTGCCACTGCTTGGCGAGCAAGTTTGACGCTTGTGCCAGACAGGCGTCGTTCGCTACCCAGAGGCACGCCTTCGCGCTTGTGCGCCGACATGTCACTACCAGTGGGTAACTCTGCAGCACGGTGCTCTACTACAAGTGTTTGATCAACTACAACTTCACTTCGAGGAGGTGATTCCAAGGAATATGGGGTGGCTATAGCGACCGTGTTGGTTTCCTCGAAAGCTGGTTGGCCACGTCGTGGAGTAGCGCGAGCCAGAAGAGCGCGTTGTTGCGGTGTAGAGTACCGCTCAAACATGCGGACGGTAGCGGACACCTGGCCAGGTGTGTCCCGCGGCTCGTTGGTAAAGCCCATGGGTGTGGCGGGCAGCGACGCTTGTGAGTCGCGTTCTCCTCGAGGCACTGGCGCGCTTGAGAAACGCGCGTACTGCTCTTCAAGAGAGCGTTGCACTCCTCCTCCCCCCCCGCTGCCTCGCCGCGCCCCGGCAGGCCCGTTCCCAGCACGCGGAACAAAGAAAGGAGTGGGCTCCAAAGCCGCAAGCTCATCCCGCACCCCAGGCTCAAACGGCCGAGCCGAGCCTGAGAGCCTGGAAGGCCCAGGGGAAGCCCCCGCAGCACCAGGGCTGCCACTCCGCCAAGGCGGCAACTCACGCTGCGACCGAGAAGAAGACATGCAAACAGTCGCCAAAGTCGGTGGAGAAACGCGGCAATCTGATTCTGAAAAATTTGCCAGCGCTTCCGCCGTATAGGCGTATAGTGGAAGAGCGAAGACGCAGAAGCCAACAGCAAACAAGCAACTGCTGTTACCGAAACTTAATTGAAGCTTCCCAGCGAACTCGAAGAGGCAAGATGAAAACAAATTGAGCAAAATTGGGCAACGATCGGTCCACGGAAGTCAAAGTAACGTTGCTGCGCGACACCACTTAGGGTCAGCCACTGTTAAGAACGCTAGAGCGCTGCAGAGCTCAAGGGCAAAGAAAGCATGTCGCATCTGCCCATTCAGAGAACATTTTCGAATTCCAAAGCATAAAATTGCGCAATCCCACTCAGTCGCAAAGACACTCGACGAGGAACACGCACGCCAGCGGAATAGCGCTAATTTGAAGTCGCATCACGCCAATTTCAAGCCCAAGAAGAACATTGCGCACACATCCCAATCGCAGAGGGTAGTGCAGACGAAGATCTCGCGGAAAACGCTGACTAATTGGCACAATTCCCGAGAAGAATTAACGGCGCAAAGCTGCCAGCGAGCAAGAAAAACGACGAGTGCTGACCAGCGCGTCAGAGCGCGAACATAAGGCCAGCGGCCAGAAGTACAATTTTGACCATTCCCAAACTCGAATTTAAGCAGCACCCGCAAAAATTGCCACAATTTGTAAAGGTAATTCGCGAGCCCCAGGCGCAGAGCGAACGCTAGACGAAAGATAGCTCTAGGCCACTTTATTTGTGGCACACTGTGCCACAGTAGGAGGCCCCACACTAGGCGAGCCGAAATCTTCCATCACAGATCACGGCGCGAAGAGAGTATAAGCTGCATTCGACAATTCTAAGAACATTTGCTGCTGAGGAATTAACGCCATTGCGAACACTCGAGCGAAGAACTGCGTGCGCACTAGGAACTTACAGCAGCCAAGACTGCAAAGCACGCGCAAGTGCACGAAGAAACCATTACGAAGCAACTCGCGAAGAAAGATTACGGTCTCACAAGTAAATTGAAGAACAATTCTCGATAGCGCCACAAGTCATCTCGCTGAAGGAAGAGTAAACGACGTTTCTGGCCAGTGTTGACTCAAAGTCACGCAACGCGCCAGTAACTCGAGAGCGTAAATTCCATTCGAAAAACTGAGGCACACGTAAATTTGGCGCAAGATTCACAATCTCAAAGCAGAAAAATTTTGTGGAAGCGGTGGTGGTGGTGGTGCGTAGCACACTGATACCATTTTGTGGGAGGCAGCTGTAACCCTCCTCACATAACAGACACTGTGAAACTACTTGTGGATCATATATAGTGCAAGGTTCTATATTATGCACTATATAAGACTAATCAAGCTATGTCGATTCTTAGGAACTATGTCCAGACTCAGTGCATATATTTGCAGTAAGAATTAGGTATTATATTGACTTTTTGCCATGCGGCTGTTTTACTCTAGAAATCTCAACTGTTTCTTTGGCCTTGGCCATTACTTATTCACTCAGCTCTCTGAGGTAATCCTAGTCAGCATGGCCAAGTCTCATCAACCTATCATATGCTTGTACTACATTATCATGCAGTATGATGTGCCAGTATTCTACATGTCACATTATTACACAGTACAGTGGTACTGTGTACTCCCATATAAGGGGGGTCTCTTCCTCAACAGGGGTCTCGGGCGCTAATGCTGTAAGGCGCGTATGACACTTCTGGCATGTATGACATTGCTGAGTCATCCGCGCATGACACCGCGTGTTGTCCTAGCACAAAACGGAGGAGTTGGCTGGGTACACGCGGTGGTTGAACGCCAAGCATCGTCGCCAGCATCGGATCGCCATACGACATCACCAGCGGTTACGGCAGCAGCAGACGCTGCCGATACGTGATGGCAGCTCTGAAATGTCATCGACTCAGTGTGTGTCTTCGCCCGATGATCCAGCAGCAGCACGTATTTCTGCTCCGGATATCGCGGCGTCACCCAGAAGGGTGACACTATTATCCGTAACTCCATCCGAGTTATTGGCTATGGATGACGATGCCTTCTGGGCTGCGGTGGATGCGGTTGAGGAGTCGCCGGACCCAGAGGAGGAGGATGACTTCTGGAGTTGCGATGCTGAGGTTGCTGCCGATGCTAACGCTGCTCTTGCCAGGCGACAGTCGGCTGCGAGGTTGCCGGTCGTCGTCCACCTTGTGGGGGGGGGAGGAATGCAGCATTCCGCATGCTCATTGTCGTACGACACGTTAGCAACAACAACTGATGATGATGATGATGATGATGATGATGTCGTCTGGGCTTGCGTTGGTGATGAGAACGCTCGCGCAGCAGTAGCATCCGCGTTGCCTCTGGAAGGGCCTTCCGCAGTTACTGCACGGCTTGGTGTGCACGGCCGGTCGCTGCAAGACGACGCGCGACCTGAGCTGGGTGTGCGCTCGCAGCAGCCGCAGGCGCCGATCTCGCCGCGTCTCGATCACCTTGAGGGAGGGGGAGGAGTGATTATCAGCAATAAGCATGCAGATTCGCCACCTCCAGAGCCGCCTGATATATCTAATGTCACGACTGGTCATTACATTTCATCCGGTGACTCGGGTAAGGATATCCATATTCTGTCGCCACCTCCAGAGCCGCCACCGATTGGTACGGATTATTGCACAGCTGATGGTGAAGCGGCTGACAACTGCACGGCAGGATATCGTACAGCCGACTATCATGCACCCCCATGTATTGACCGTGCGGATACGTTATCATCGTGCAATTCATCGGCAATGTCAGTATCAGCTACGATAGCAACGTGCAAATCTGCAAAGGATAACGGCTCGGCATCATCGCAATACCCCGAACAACTTGAATCATCAGCATCATATGACGATCTTCGTGTCTCCGAATTTTCGGTGTATGCGCAGCACGTGATCGCAGAGTCCGATCGGGTTCTTGCAATGTCTCAGCGTTTGTGGCAGCAACGTGCTCGCCTTCACCTTGAGCAGCAGCAGATAATCATTGGCAGTGATGAAACGTTGCCGGCTGCCAAGCATACGTCGTCGTTGTCTCATTATGATGAACATCGGCAGTGCATCATCGGCACGGCACCATCGCCACCTCCGAAGCCGCCTTTTGATGATGTATTTTGCGACGTGGTTGAGCATCATGCTGAGACTGTGAGTGCTGGAAATCATGGAGCACATCATTATGTAGCCAGCGATACCGGTGATATGGGCGCAACCAATGACGCATGCGAGGTGCGACAGCTTGCCCACGGCGATGTTGTCCCATGCACGGATGACGGTGCGTTTCATCACTGCGCGACCGACAAGAGTATACATAACAATACGAATGGTGATGCGCATGGCTTGCATATTATACCATCGGCACTGTGTATACACCTTGGATTATCACATGAGTGTTTCATCATGCGCGTACCGGCGACAAAATGTCATTCGACGTCACCGATCGCGTACGCATATACTTTGTTGGTTGTTCACTCTGGATCCGCATCGCCGCGATACCCTTCCGATTCAGCACCATTATTGGTGCCCCCATCGGCAGCAAATAACTCCCTACGAAGCAGATGTGAGCATGTTGCGGCTGCGGCAGCTGCGGCTGCTAGTGCATCATCACCATCTCCACCATCTCCAACTGTACGCCCAGGTTATCCATCATCAGCGATGGAGTGGGCAAAATTGTCGTCTACATCATTATCACGTGACGCAGCTGCTGTAAATGGTGACGATGACTCGGTGCTATTGCAACATCTTTATGGTAGCGTTGCAAATGATGGTGTGCTCATGCTGGAGGGCAGCACACACACACGTACACAATGCGTGCGAAGGGGGATTGTTATTCCGGCGCACGCGCACGTGTACGGGGTTGTGTTGGCGCGGGGGGGATTTATTATTCCCGCACAGCCTTCGCAGCCTAGCAATGTGCGCAGCATCCGCACAATCGAGGCGCAGCTCGGGAGCCGCATTATTATTCTGGCACACACACACGTGTATGGGGTTGTGTTGGTACGGGGGGGATTCATTCCCGCACAACCTTCGCAGTCTAGCGATGTGCGCAACATCCGCATAATCGAGGCGCAACTCGGGAGCTGCATTATTATTCTGGCACACACACACGTGTATGGGGTTGTGTTGGTGCGGGGGGGATTTATTCTCGCACAGCCTTCGCAGTCTAGCGATGTGCGCAACATCCGCATAATCGAGGCGCAGCTCGGGAGCCGCATTATGATTCCGGCGCACACACACGTGTTTGGGGTTGTGTTGGTGTGGGGAGGATTCACTCACACGCACGCACAGGAGATTGTGGGCGTGCAAGGGATATTTATTCCATCACATGCACATGCGTGTACATGCACGCACACACACACCGCAACTACAGCCGCATCAACCTACGTCGCCGTTGAAATAACTGTATCAGCCGACGGTAGTATATATACGTGTACGCAATCATCATCAGCCGACGGTATTGTACATACACGTACGCAATCGTCATCAGCCGACGGCAGTATATATACGTGTACGCAATCATCATCAGCCGACGGTATTATACACATACGCGTGCGCAATCGTCATCAGCCGACGGCGATATATGATACGTGTACGCAATCATCATCGCCCGTACATGCTACTTCGCCTTCCGCATCGGCACCGGATCGCATGCACCGATGAATGCCCATGAATCATCGACGGTCTCGGTCGGGCCGATGCATACAACAACGTCGTCGCATAGTCATTATTTCAATGATTCAGCTGATTCATCATCGTTATTATCTTTTGGCTGCATTCCCGTGTTCGCCCTTCTTGGGTCATCATCAAGCACATGATACTTCGCCTTCAGTATCGGCACCGACTGCATGCACCGGTGAATCATCGACGGTCTCGTCAGCGATGCATACAACAACGTCGTCGGCTGTCGAGCATACATCGGCATTCCCTTACATATATATTGGTGATTCTGGAATTGGGATAGGTGCGGCAACACGCAGTGCGACCGTTGTCCCGGCGGTCCAACACCGCGCACACGCGCAAGAAAGAGTGTCCATGCAGTGGGAATTTACTCACACGCACACACAAGAGAGTGTGGGTGTGCAAGGAATAATTATTCCTTCGCATGCACCTGCGTGTACACGTGCACGCGCACTATGTGCGACTGCTGCCCCGGCGGCCCAACGTGCATTATATGTGACCGCTACTCCGGCGGCCCAACGCGCATTATGTGCGGCTGCTGCCCCGGCAGCTCGGCGCGCAATATGTGCGGCCGCTGCCTCGGACACTCAACGTGTATTATATGTGACCGCTGCTCCGGCGGTCCATAGTCGATATCTGATGGCGTAAATGAATATTGGCGCATGCCTTGCTGACGGTATAACTTTGGTAATACCACCGAAAGTAATACCGGTATTATACCCGGTATTACCACACCCTAGTATCAAAATACCGGTATTATGCCCACCTTAGAGCGAGCGGGGTGCGCACCATGTGTGGCTGTACTAGCGCAAGCGGGCAGTTGCTGCGAGCGGGCAGGGCGCGCACTATGTGCGACAGCACTAGCGCAGGCGGGCAGTTGCTGCGAGCGAGCGGGGTGCGCACCATGTGTGGCTGTACTAGCGCAGGCAGGCAGTTGCTGCGAGCGGGCGGGGCGCGCGCTATGTGCGGCAGCACCAGCGCAGGCGGGCAGTTGCTGCGAGCGAGCGGGGTGCGCACCATGTGTGGCTGTACTAGCGCAGGCGGGCAGTTGCTGCGAGCGAGCGGAATGCGCACCATGTGTGCCTGTACTAGCGCAGGCGGGCAGTTGCTGCGAGCGGGCGGGGCGCGCGCTATGTGCGGCAGCACCAGCGCAGGCGGGCAATTGCTGCGAGCTGGCTGAGCCGCGGCCGCCCACGGCAGCCAGCTGTCCCAGCAACGGCGCTGAGCTGCGGTCGCCCATAGGGCTGCTGCGGCTGTTGAAGCTGCTGAGGCGGCAGCACCTGTTGAAGCTATACAAGGCCCTACTCCTAGACACTGGGGCCAACTGCAACATCATCCCCATCAGAACGGTCAACCAGCTTGGTCTGACCATCTTTGATGCAGAAACAGGGGCCAGGGTGGCCAGGTGCGACGGCGGCCCCGCAGAGTTCACCAAGTACTGCTACGTGGGCGTCATTCTCGCCGCAGGCACTCCCTACATGACCCTACATCGCCTTCACGCCTTCGTCACGTTCACCGATGACACCACGTGGGACTTCCTGGTGGGCACAGGGCCCCTGAAGAACGCGTTGAAGCTCACCATCGACCTGTACCGGGGTGTCGCCACCTCTGAGGCCGCGGTGTCATTAGGCATGAGGGAGAAGGTCACGCTGCCACTGATCGAGCTGACGCCGCCCGCCGACATGAGGTGCAAGCGGAACGAGGACCCCAGGGTGTGCCTGGCGACGGAGATCTTCGACGACCGCGCTCCGCCACGACAGGAGATTGCACCTGCGGAGTCGGTGGGAGAGGACCGCCTGGTCCTCTCAGGAGAGCGATGCGCGTTCTCGCGAGGACACCCTGAACTAGCCCAACTCCTGGAGTCGTTCCTGGAGGAGATCAGGCTGAAGAGGTTCAACCAGGAGGAGCGAGAGATGCTCGACGCGCGTTGCCAGTCCATGGTGGAAGCGGGAGCATTGCGGCCCAGCTCACTGATGCAAGCCGAACTCACGGGACGAGTCAGCTTACAGGCTGAGAGTCTCAGGTTCAAACCCCCTGCGCCTGGCACATCCGTGACAGACCAGATGTCGAATCTGCTGCAAGCGACGACGCGTAGTCAGCAAGAGGCTAATGTAGCAACCAGAAGCGAGTGGGCCGAAGCTGAGGAGCCAGTGAACGTGACGCCCATCACGCCAACAAGGCTGACGGCGACTCAGATCGACCCCCGTTACCCAGATCTGACGCAGGAGGAGGAGGCTGGGAGCGACTCAGAGTGCGTCTTGGCCAGCACGCAACCGTGGATGGGCATGGCAGTGAACCCGTGGGGCGGTGAGAACAAGGAGGGCAGCTGGTCTCAGCAGCGCCTGTTTATCGACCGCACCGGCTATGCTCGTTTGTGCAGACTCAGTGACGAGAACGGAGAGATCAGGCTCGAGGCGGGCTTCGTGCGCGTCACGTTCGCACGCTGCGGGGAAGAGAAGGACGTCCTGGAGACGGAGCTGCTGTGGCCCGACTTCACGCTGGTGGACCAGAAGGTCAGCAAGGAGACCAAGGTGGCCTCAGATACCTGGGTCACGCGCGCGAGGTGGAGGAAGGATAGCGACCAGGTTGCGCTTCCTGACTGCCAAGCCCATCGAGACGCCGGGCGGTACACCATGGCGGACGTCCAGGAGGCCCTCAGCGCGCAACAGGTGTACCCCACAGGAGTCGTCACTGGCACCCTCATGTGGGACAGGAGGGTGCACCAGTTCTGCGTGTTCAGCGAGAAGACTCGCGTGCAATGGGAGCTTATGGAGATGATGGTGCGTCACACCATGGCTGGCAGCGTCAGCAACTCAGCATGAGCCCCATGGGCAGGGTGACTGGCGAGTTCCAGCTGCCTTTCTACTACGAGAAGGACCAGCGCTGGCGGTACCAGCCCCTGAAGTACGTCCAGAAGGTGGACATTGCCAACCTCCGAGCGCGCTTGAAGGTGAAGTACGACGAGGTGGTGGCTGGTAAGCAAGCCATTCCGTGGTTGACACTGACAGATGTGACGTGCAAGGTGGAAAAGTTCTACCCGGTAACGGATGGAGAAGGGTGAGATGGTGAGGTGTTCAACACCAACGCCGCCGCCCAGGAGTTCCTGCGCTTGGGAGAGGGCAGAGTGATGCTCTCCGCATGTAAGACAGAAGGTGAAGCACGTGACGAGCTCAACACCTACGAAGCTAGACGCGCGCCGCCACCTCAGCCGCCAGCCCCCAAGCACAAGACCGTCAGGAGGGATGACGCGGGGCCATCTGGCCATGCATCAGCGCTCCCACCACCAGTTTCCACAGGCAAGCCACTGAGGGGGGACAGTGCAGGGCCATCTGGTTCTATACCGCCACCAGCAACAGCCCCGCTACGGCTGAGGCATCAGACGTGGCCCAATGGGGACTTTGACCCTCAGAGCCGGGAGTATCAGTGTTCCAGGGCACCTACGAACCTGAGTCGGACACCAACAGCGAGAACACCACTCAGGAGTCCGCCTGGCTAAACCCGAGTCAGATCGCAGAGTTCGTAGAACTAGACGGACAGACTGTCTTCCTCGTTCCCTACCGGTGCTTCAAGGGTCAGATGCAGTTCCAGCTAGGAAAGCCCTATGCGGAACGTGGAAGAGGACTGCACACATGCGAGCTCAGCAGCAAGCTGATGCACCGCTACGCCTCCTCTGCGGCAGTGGGACAGCGGGGTGAGTACTTGCCGCTGGGGGGGCAGTCAAGAGGCTGTACTGGTGTACTCCTGGGCACCATTCGGATGCACGTGGCGGACCTCGGCACGGGCGAGGACCTGGTGAAGATAGCCAAGAGCCACCTGGTCGATGGTCCGCAGCAAGGCACCCTGCGAGTCCTCAAGACGAGAGCCACTCCCCGTTCCAAGGCCGTGTACTACCTCTGTGAGGATCATGGCTACTATCACACACGGGGCTCCTACGGCGTCGTGTTCACCTCAGAGTACCTCTCCGCTAGGACACGCAAGTTTGAGCAGTGCTGTTGGGTGACATGGGACAGGTCGGCAGTGATGCACAGGGCTCCGCTGTCTGCGCTCGCAGCTCTCGTGGGGCCTGCGATGCGAGCCGAGGAGACGCGACGAACTGAGTTGCGCACCCTGCTGCGTAGCGAGTTCCTGAATGAACAACGTGGACACAACCGCAGAGGGGATTACTCCAACGACCTCGGAGGCACCACCATCAACCATCCCAGGCCAATCCGAAGAAGACGACGACTCCCTTCACAGACAGGAGGGAGGCGATGAGGAGGTTGACAGCGCCTCGGGGCGCTCGCCCAACCTTGCGTGTGGTGATCACACGGTTCCCGACCCGCACCGCACGCCGACACCGTCGCCACCGTCAGAGCACTCTGCTTCGGAGAGGCATGACGTAGTGCACAGCGTGGGGGTCGACGACACAGCAGCAGGTTTGTTTCGCGCCGCAATCGCGCGGTTTGACGCCAGTATCGCGGAGAGGACTGAGATCATTAGGAGGCACGAAGAGACCTTGAGGGAGATGCAGGGCCGATCATGTCCCTCCGTGAGAATGGGGCAGAGCACCTCCGGCGACGCCAGTCCCGATGGTCGCCATGACACGCACTCACAGCCAGCGAATGAGGTCGTCGCCGGCAACACGTTCAGTGGATTGCAATCCAGAGGCTTGGAGGTCAACTTTGCCCAGCGGCCCGAGCACCGTACAGTCATAGACCTGGGTTCCCCCACAGCTTCCATCTGCAGTCAGGAGACTGAAGTGTGCCCTTCAGCCGCGCAGGGCCAGGAAGTCGCATCAGACAGGTCACCACGTGCCCTTGACCCCGCAGGGCCCAGCAGCCCAGTGCCGGAGAATGTTCATATCGCGGGCACCAGCGCCCGGAGTGAGAGCCAACGTGATGGACATCGCATGAGCTCGACCCCTGGGCCAGCACACCAACACTCCCCGCGGAGCGGCCAGCGCAGGAGGAGGAGGTCTCCGAGCCCCAGAGATGAATCCCAGCGTCCTGGGGCCGCTCGCAACGAGCGCATGGGCCAGGGCGCAGCCCGTACGTACAGCAGGGGCGCGACCGCGGCACGACGAGATGATGGAGGAGAGGAGGAGGGATGCAGTGCTGCAGCCTTTTCAGTCGGGCACCGGGCCCGCTGCAGCCCGGCGCGCTCACTACTGAGCAGTAGCCCCGGCATTGAGCCGGGTGCACAGCCCACCACAAGACGGTGGGCAAGGCACATGCAGACGTGCTTCCTCCTCACGGAGGCACTCGTGCGCTTGCAATGGCCGCAGCTGCCTCGCTTGGCAGTGATATTGATATGGGCGACCCTGGAGGTCATGAGGTGCCTTGATTGAGGAAATGGCAGCGCTCTGGGTGTGTCATTCCAGCCTGGCTACCAGAGCCATGGCACGCAAATGGTGGGCTACAGTAATCGCTCACCTTTAAGAAAACCGGAGATTTTGGGCCAGCCAGCCATTCCCGTCGACTTGGGTACCCCCCCTTCCCCCGCCAGCGTCGCGTCCTAAGAGAATCGCTAAGAATAAGGAATTTCGGATTTCGAGCCAGCCAGCTAATTTCTTAAACTCATCCACGTCCACGTAACTCAGCCCAGCAGCTTTCTTAAAATTTAGAGAGTCCACCACTGTTACCAACTGTTGAACTGTACAGTATGGACCCAGAGAGCCGTGCGCAGCTCAAAGAATTGAAGCAAGGCTATGACGACGCGATTATTTCTGAAGCTGACTACTTAGAACTTAAAGATATCGTGCTGAACGCTGTCAAGTCCAAAAATTCCCATTTTTCATAGAATTTAAGAGAATCCACTCTCGGTGATCTGCCAGCAACCAATTTCCTTATTTTGGAGAATTTCCTTAGCAAAAAAGACCAGCCAGCTATTCTCGTCAACTTGGGTACCCCCCCTCCCCCAAAACGCTGGCTGCTTCCTTAACGTCGAGTTTCCTTAAAGGTGAGCGATTACTGTATGCATACAACGCCGCATCAACGGTGGACACATCGTAGTCTACATCTTCACGCACTATTGGAGTTGGCAAGGCACTCGCTGCTGCTGTGCATTGTGGCCTGGCAGGTTGCTGGGTTTCACCATGCCCGGCGCGGGCTGTGGCACGTACCTTTGCTCCGGCTTGGGCTCGCCGTGTTCGCCATGCACTTCGGAGTGGCAGTCGTTCCACTGGGGCACGTCTTGGTGGTGGCCATCCACGTTGGCAGGCATGGGCTGCTGGGCGCCCGCATGACGTGCGGCGAGCGTGGGCTCACCACGCTTCACACTCAAGTGAGTCGCGCGCTTGCAGTGGCGCAGCAGGTGTCTGCGGCGGGTCCAGCCACACTGGCGGCCATCCCGCGCCGCATGCTGAAGCCACGCTTTGCAGCCCGACTTCAGCGCCTGCAGCGCATGGTCACTTTCTATCGGGTGGCCCATTTTGCCTACGTAGTGTTGGTCTTGGCACTTGTGGTCTTCGTCAGCGCGGGCGGAGGCTTGGGCCGTATGCACGGGGGGTGGAGGATGCTGACTTGCATACTGACCCTGCACTCTCCAGCTAAACCTTTGGGAGCCAGCAGAATTTTTAAACTTTTGTTGCTGCTCGCTGCTGCCGCCTGAATGGCCGCCGTGGCTCCAGGAGGATTGCGGGGTCTGCCTGCCACGGGTCCGGTTGCGCCTGACCGATTGCGAAGTTCCTCCAGAACCACCTGGGACGACCAGAAATCCTCGCGCCAGTGGGACACTGGGTGGGAGGCCATGGTGGCGGAGCGAGCCGAGGTACTCCCACACACGGTGCTGGACACACTACAGCCAGGGGGGACCACGAGAGTCACCAAGGACGAGGCCGCGTGGTTGGACACGGAGCTCAATGCCACCTTTGGAGGACACCCTGAGTTCACCGAGGAGAACTGGGAAGAGATGCGCAACGTGGTGAGAAGGTGCAGCTATTGCTTCGCCAACAGGCCGCAGGACATCAAGGGCTACCATGGAGGGGCAGCGCATGCAACTTTCGCCATCCCGTTCAAGGACGAGACCAAGGTGGCTTACCAGCGACCGAGGAAGTACAGCCCGGGAGAGCAGGAGATCATCGACCTGCACTGCAAGGAGCTATTGGAGTACGGCTTCATCGAGCCAGCTTCACAGCACTGTCGACACGCCAGCAACGTGGTGGTCGCAGGGAAGAAAGACCATGAGACTGGACAGTGGACTTCTACACGCTTCTGTGTCGACCTCCGGAACACGAACCGGTTGTCGCTGAAGGACAACACGCTGCCACACAGACCAGAGGAGCTCTATCAGCGCGTGGCCAAGGCCAAGTTCAAGACAACTCTGGACGCGACCAAGGCCTTTCACCAGATTCCCATGACCACCGAAGAGGACAGGGACAAGACGGCGTTCTGGTGGGGCAATCAGCTCTATCGTTACACTTCCATGCCATTTGGAGCAGCTGGAGCGACCGCCGCATTCATCAGGATTATGGACTACGAGCTGCGTCACCTGCAACATTGCACGGTGGCGTACGTTGACGACGTGTGCATATACTCAGACACCGCTGAGCAGCACATCGAGGATGTAGAGGCCGTGCTTCGCACCTTGGGGGACGCAGGGATCCGACTGCACTCAGGCAAATCAACCTGCGGGGCAGCCACCGTGGACTTCTTGGGCTACCGAATTGGTCACAACACCATCGGTGCGCAGGACATCAAGTGCAAGGCCATCCAAGAATTGCCCAAGCCCGAGGACAAGACTGGAGTACGCTCCATTCTCGGGCTCATGAACTACTACAAGGGCTTGGTGGGTGAGCCCATGCGACCCAATTACTCAAAGATGGCTCGACCACTGAATGATCTGCTCAGAAAAGGAAGTGGTGGACGTCAAGGAAGCTTGGGGGAAGGATCAGGACCGAGCGCTACAAGCACTGAAGGACGCTCTCTGCTCGGGGAGGTGTTTGAAGCCCATCGATAATAGCAAGCCCATCTTCCTCTACACGGACTGGAGCAACCATGGCATTGGCGCAGTGTTGGAACAAAAGGATGCGCAAGGCGTAGAGCACATCTGCGTGGTGATCAGTCGCTCGTTGTCGAAAACTGAGAGACAGTATGCTAGCTTTCAGGGTGAGATGCTGGCGGTGGTGTGGGCAATCCGCACTCTGCGCCAATACCTGCATGGGGTGCACTTCACGCTGGTCACCGACCATTCACCGCTCACGACCCTCATGGAGAAAGGGGACCTGGCATGTGGCACGCGTGGGTGGACGGGGGTTACATACTTAAGTGCATAATTTCGGAAAATGTTATTATACGGCTTGATATTTTTGGAGAAGTTTGGAGAAGGTTTGGACAAACTCAAAAATATAAAATTTTGACATTTAGGGTTTAGGAGTAGTCGTGCGGGGCCATTTTGGTCACGGCAAACCGCAGGAAATCGTGTTTTGCACTTGGCATGCATGCGCGTCGCATGAATGTGTTGATAAAAGGTCACCGCCGAGTTTGGGGAGGTGCACCAAGTTAGTTGAAGGCACTTGAAAGTTGCATAGCCAAGATTTTAGGGTTTTAGGGTTGCTGGCGGGTGAAATATTGGCTGTGAGAGCAGGGGTTTCGCGTATGCGGGGTCCGCTATAAAGTGCATAATTTCGGAAAATGTTGTTATACGGCTTGATATTTTTGGAGAAGTTTGGAGAAGGTTTAGACAAACTCAAAAATATAAAATTTTGACATTTAGGGTTTTGGAGTAGTCGTGCGGGGCCATTTTGGGCACTGCAAACCGCAGGAAATCGTGTTTTGCACTTGGCATGCATGCGCGTCGCATGAATGTGTTGATAAAAGGTCACCGCCGAGTTTGGGGAGGTGCACCAAGTTAGTTGAAGGCACTTGAAAGTTGCATAGCCAAGATTTTAGGGTTTTAGGGTTGCTGGCGGGTGAAATATTGGCGGTGAGAGCAGGGGTTTCGCGTATGCGGGGTCCGCTAGAAAGTGCATAATTTCGGTAAATGTTGTTATACGGCTTGATATTTTTGGAGAAGTTTGGAGAAGGTTTAGACAAACTCAAAAATGTTATTTTTTGACATTTAGGGCTTTGGAGTAGTCGTGCGGGGCCATTTTGGGCACTGCAAACCGCAGGAAATCGTGTTTTGCACTTGGCATGCATGCGCGTCACATCAAAATTGTGATGCCCCAAGTTTGTTCAAATGCTTGAGCATAAATATGCAAAAAATGTTATCATTATTGCATTGTGAATGCCAAATCCCATACTATATATTTGAATGCAAAAATTACAACAGTGATAACACGCGCTCATGCTCGGCAGCAGGCATCTTGTACACAATCATCCCCTCTTTTAACTAGGCGCACATCGGTTGCACGCACGGCTTCACAAGAGATCAAGCACTTTTTACTTGTGTCTAGTATGTAGTCATCTCTCACATCGGCATCTTCCCATTCAAAGTACCTCCCCGAAACCACAAATTCTCCCGGGGCAAAATATTGCCCATAGTCATCTCGGCGCCCCCTAGGTCCAACCTCCGTCACGGCGGATAACGCCTTCACCAAGTAGTAGGCGTGTGTGCGGTCCGCCGGGTCTCGGTGGACCGCGATGATGCATCCGCGCCGCACCGCTACACTCACATCACTCGCATACTCCTCCACCAACTCCCGCACCCTTGCCGCGTCCGCACCCGTTGCGGGCGTCAATTCCACCTCCCTCCACAAATCCACATGCGAGCTCTCCAAACAGTTCTCGGACGTCGGCATGGACGACACACATTCTGCATAGCATGACACGCAATAGCATGTCCTGTCGCGCACCAGCAACTTCCCCTCCACGCCCGATCGCACCGAATGCAGTTGCAAAGTGCGCTCCAAAGATTTGTATGCGATGCGCGCCGTGTGATCAACCGCCGACAAACCTCCCGCCACCTCTTTCGTCGCGTCCTCGGGAACTAGATAAAAAAATCGTTGATTGAATGCGGCCCTCGACTTCGTGTAGCTGGTGTCCGCGCGTGTGCGCAACCTCTCCACACAAAAAGCATAGAGATCGGCCGCACACAAGATCTTCCCATACCATTTGTCACCCTCCGAAATTACCGCCACCGCCGCTGCATGCTTCACGTGTGCCCCCGCTCCGTCCTGCTCCCCTTTAGCATGCGCCGTCTCAAAGAAGTTCCGCTGACAAGGAATCCCCAGCGACCATTCCATTTTGCTGTTTCCCACGTCCGCGAATCCCGCCGCGCACTTGTTCTGCCCCGCACAACCATCCGCCCATTCGTGAATAAATATTGGCTTCGGAATCCCCCTTTTCTCAAAGTACTCCTTGATGATCACCTCTCGCATGTACTGAATGAATCTGTGATCATGCTTGCGGTCATCACTGATAAAGTACACATAGTCCTTTATCACAACCGGGTTCTCCGCCGTGGACTCTACCCCATCGACTTCCTTGCACGCGTGCCGCCATAATACACACACCAACACAGTAGCCTGCTTCACCACCCAGTGCAAACTCTGAACTTCCCTCGGGATGTTCAACGAATGGTTCTCGGAGAAGTCGAAACACCACGCCGTATGCCCCAACGGCAAATCCGTGATACACGTCTTAAATTGACGGTGCTGGTGCAAGGCCATGAATGTATGGTAAGCATAGGGACGCAAAAACGGGCAGTCCCCGACGCCATTTAGCCTCCGCCACTTCCACGATTCCGACGCCGCGTCCTCGCACAGAAAGCGTCCATTGCACCGACAGTTTGGCGACTTCCCCGGTTCGTGCCCCAGCAACAGCGTTTGCAGCTTAGATATCAACGCCCCCAATTTCGTCTTCTTCTGCAAAAACTGCAACCTCCTAACCTCTTTCCCTTCGTCGTCGTACTTGCCCGTACTCAGAGTCTCATAGCACGACCACCTCACCTCCTCCGCATATTGCACCTCCTTCTCGCACACTTTAAAGTTCTTCAAACCTCCGCACTGTTTGCAGGTTTGCAACAGGCACTCTATGCGGTGCTTATCCCCTTCACGCGGGCACAACAGACTCTCCGCGAACGTGGAGGTAGACTTCCCCGCCTTCACGATGCCACACACTTGCCCCGTCGGCGCACCCACCGCGCTCTCCCTCTTTTCCTCCGCCGTCCGTGGCACTCGGGGGCAACACTTCTTATCCTTGCACGGGCACTTCTTGTGCACCGCCTCCCGTGCTTCGTCGAACCCTTTAAGCACCATGCGCATGTCCTCGTGATACCTACAACAACAAGAGATGTTGTCCCTTCTTGTCAACCGTACCACATTGTGCGGTTTGCAAACTCCCGCCTTCTCAAACGACCTTTGCCCCACCTTCACGCTTGGATATTTCGCCACAAATCTCCGGTACACCACTAGTTGCGAAGCCTCAAGCCAATGCTTGCTAACGTACTCACGGGGCGTCTTAAGCTTCCCCGTGTGTGGATCTCTTGCCAACACCACGTCCTTCTTACAAGGACTCACGCGCGTGTTGTCCGGGTGCAACCAAAAGTCGCGGATGAGTGCACAAGTGGCTTCCGCCATGCACCCTGAACGACGCCCACGTCGCTTGGGGCGCGTCACACCCACGTGCAAGCTCCTTCGTGCACGCTCGGCATTGCCAACCCTCGCACCCGCCAGCATGTTTTTATGCCCCGTGATGCCCGCATATCCTACACGCTTATGCACGCCTAACATTGTTGTCGCTGCGGTTAACACTTGCCCCTCTTGCATGTTCTCGCCAAACACTGCGGCCGCCACTGCAAGCTTGTGCTCCTCGTTCAAGTTAGAATTCCTACTCGACAGCGCCCCAAAGACCGCAACCAGGTTTTCTAGAATGCAGTCCATAGCTTTGGTCTTCGCCATTTCTGTATCACCGAACAACGCTGCGCGACAGCGTTGCAGTACACCTACTGCCACTTCCTTTGGCAGCGTTTCAATGTACCCCCTCACCGCTGAAGCGATGCGGTTTGGGGACCTACTAAAAATCTCGCTCATCTTCCCTATCCAGTGGTTCCTGTTTCCTCGCTTCAGTGGCGTGTATTCCTGTGGTCTGTCAACTTCGTGACGTGTCAGCGACCGACGCAAACCATCTTCTTGCCCCTCTATCCCTCCTTTGGACACTTCGCGCGAAGTGTCCAGTTCGTCTGGAGAAGAACATTCCTCTTTGTCTGAGCTGTCAGGAATCTGACAATTGCGCAAGGGCGTGGAAGTCGCCTCAGCTCGTGCAGACGCCCAAATATCGCACACCGAATCCAACTTGGTAACCAAGTGTCGAAGCGTCGGCATAGCTTCTTGCGGTAGGGGCCACACTCCAAGAGGTATGGTGCGTGCGGAGTCGCCTACTTCTACTAGAAGAGGTAGCAAGTCCATAAGAATTGGCGGGATATCCCAGTCTGGTCCAGGATTGTAGCTCGCGTCTGAGCCGCACAAAGCTAAAAAGACGCTCATAGCTAGAATGACATGCATGATTCCACATAACTGCCCTAGTAGCCAACGTCGATCATCCCGAACCACGGTGAACTTCACGTGGCCTTCCACGATGTGCACCCCTGCTACAAAAAGGTATGCGCACTCCTCAACAGTCGTTCTCACGCATTTTGTCACAGATCATAATAGTTCATAATAGCTTCGGGCTCTTTACAAATAAAGTACAACCGCACCGTTGAAGCTTGTCGGATTGGGGCGCCGCTTCGTCCCACCCATATCGTTGTCGTTTCTACCACGCTAACCACATATCAAATATACATGAAATATATTCGTGCGAGGGCATGAGCTTCCTCGCACTTCCATCACCGGTCACATTCTTGAAGAATACGAACGCGTTTCACTTCGAAATGGCGTGAAGTGCTTCATGATGTGGCGCTTTGGAGTTCACCAAATCTGTCAGCGCTCCACATCATAATTTATATCGGTGGCATAATGTTGTGTGCATCGTGGTGTGGCGCTTTGGAGTTCGATCAAGTTTTATCGACGGACTCCAAATCTGTCAGCGTTCCACATCATAATTTATATCCGTGACATAATGTTATGTGCATCTTGATGTGGCGCTTTGGAGTTCGATCAAGTTTTATCGACGGACTCCAAATCTGTCAGCGCTCCACATCATAATTTATATCGGTGACATAATGTTGTGTGCATCGTGATGTGGCGCTTTGGAGTTCGATCAAGTTTTATCGACGGACTCCAAATCTGTCAGCGCTCCACATCATAATTTATATCGGTGACATAATGTTGTGTGCATCGTGATGTGGCGCTTTGGAGTTCGATCAAGTTTTATCGACGGACTCCAAATCTGTTAGGGTTCCACAGCGAAATATTTTTGCGTGGGATATTTGTATGTGCATGGTGATGTGGCGCTTTGGAGTTCTGGACGGACTTGAAGGCCCAAGACTCCGCCTTTACTGAATTGACTTATGCTCCTGAAACCTAAGAGTAAGTAGCACGTTAACACCTTGCCCCAGAAACATGGGGGCGAACCGTGGAAAACAGGCTGTTGTGAAAGCTCTTGTGAATGAAGAAGAAAGAAGAGAATGTAGTGAAATGTGTGGTCCGCGATTGTGCGGTCCCGAAAACTATTGTACCGAAGATCCAATGCAAGACGTGCCAGGGCTACTTTCATTTCGCGTGTTCTAGCAATGAGGAGGTTGGAGTAATATGCAAGCAGTGTGGTCCTCGGCCGGGGAAGTGCGTTTATTGCAAGAAAAGCGCGACCATTATGACTTGTAGTGTTTGTGGAGGTGGTTTCCATCCTTCATGTCAGCGAAAATTCGGGACTGCCGATTGTGGTTTGCTCACAAATCAAAAGAACTGTGGGCGCAAGGAGTGCGAGCAGCGATCAGAGTGTACTGCTAGTGAAGTGGCGGAAGATGCCACCGAGGCCACCGTTAAAACGCTGGCCTCAATTGACGCTCCCCGCGCGTTGGCGGGCTTGGCCAAGGAAGCGCAGAGTTCTCGAAGAAAGTCCTTGGACTGGCCTACTAGCGCGCTGAAGACCGGCGACGCTGGTGAGCACATTTTTCAAAGTGGTCCAATAATATAACGTTGTAATGAGTTTTTAGTTCTATTTATGTTTCTCGTCCCACTTGTGTAAACGTGCTTGGTTTTGGTGTTCTATGAATTAGGTGGGCTCGCCACGGCTCCGCCCTCACCCCCACCGCCAGCACCAGATGAGTCCTGCTTCATATGCGAGAAGGACGATGGACGTGGTGTCCACAGGTGCTCGCACTGCAATGCTAGCTACCATAACGTGTGCATGGTAGCCAAAGGCATTGAAGAGGTGAACAATTGTGGTAGGCCGGAGTGCATGGCGAAGCGCACGGTCTACCCAACCTCCCAAGCCGAGAGAGACGCTCTGAACCTCGCAAAACATGGTGCCATGCTGCTGGAAGGCGCGCTCGAGAACAGTTTGCCGTTGCTTGCGGTGCCGTCGGCGTGGCCCCCGCCCCTTGTTCAAGCGGCCACACCCGAGGGCGTTCGGGTGGGTGTAGAGGGGCCGTCGGGAGGGGCGGAGCAACCCGCGCATGCTCCCGCCCCCACCAGCACGGAGGTGCCCGCACCCGACACCGCAGGGCTGGTAGTGAACGCGCCGTCGGGAGGGACGGCTCAACCCGCGGATGCTCCCGCCCCCACGAGCACGGAGGTGCCCGCACCCAAGACCGCGGGGGTGGTACCGGACGCGCCGTCGGGATCGGCGGAGCAACCCGCGGACACTCCGGCACCTGCCTTGTCCATGCTCTCGGAGTTCTCGGCATCGGCTCCCCCACCCCTTGAAGCGGCCACACCCGAGGGCGTTCGCGGGGGTGGAGAGGAGCCGTCGGGAGGGACGGAGCAACCCGCGCATGCTCCCGCCCCCACCAGCACGGAGGTGCCCGCACCCGACACCGCAGGGCTGGTAGTGAACGCGCCGTCGGGAGGGACGGCTCAACCCGCGGATGCTCCCGCCCCCACGAGCACGGAGGTGCCCGCACCCAAGACCGCGGGGGTGGTACCGGACGCGCCGTCGGGATCGGCGGAGCAACCCGCGGGGGGTGTAGAGGAGCCGTCGGGAGCGGCGGCTCAACCCGCGGATGCTCCCGCCCCCACGAGCACGGAGGTGCCCGCACCCGAGACCGCGGGGGTGGTACCGGACGCGCCGTTGGGATCGGCGGAGCAACCCACGAACACTCCCGCACAGGCATTGCCCGTAGGTGGCCATCAGCGGAAGCCTCGGGGGGAGGACCTGGATCTGCCGCAACGTCTTCACTCGTACAACAAGTACATTAACTTTAGGCCGCGGTATGTGTATGGCGACGGCTTTGGTGGGAAGGAGGGATACGCCGAGAAATCGAACGGGAAATTCTCGTACGGCGGAGTGGTGTTTCACCAGGGTCACTCGGGGGGGTATGTGGTAGGCTCAATCCTGCACATAAAGAATAAAGGGTGGTTTGTCCATTGCGGGGGGCCAATCGATGGGCCGAACGCCGACCCGGAGATGTTTCACACCTTCCGCATGAACAAGCTGAACGTGGGCGTAACGGACAAAGCCCGAGGGGAGGCTTACTTCCGTGACAACGAGAAGATCGACAAAGTGTTCCAGGTCCTTAGGAAGTTCGTGCCACAACAGATTGCGGTGGAAAAAACGAAGGGCTTCCAGGAGGGCGTGTCGGTGACGGCCCCGTTGAGGCAGGTGAATACTGCGGACCGGGTGGAGTTAGGACCCAGCGTTACCCGTGACGACTACCTCTTCGTGGACAAGGACGCGGCATCGGTTGCCCCTAGCCGTGGGGGCGCGGGTTCCGAGGGGGATACGGTCACAGAGGATGCTGCACCGCCTGAGACAATTGCGTCTAAAGGGGCCTCAGGAAGGAAGCGCATGAGGTCGGATTTGGCTGACGGCCACACCTTGCAGAAGCGGGTTGCCGCGCCTGCGCACCTGGCCGTTCCACACCGAAGGGGGAGCCAAGCACCGAGCGACGTGTCGGGTAGGGCACTTGATGCTGGCACGGGGAAAGGCACGGGGAAAGCCGGAGGTGGTCGTTCTCGAGGCCGGAGGTCAAGTGTCGGCAGTGGGGTGCTGGCGGTCCCACTGGCGGCGCAGGTGGAGGTAGAGGAAGGAAGAAGTGGACCTTTGCAGGTGGGCGTGACGAGTGAACAGTTGGAGGAGCTGTTGAGGAAGCAGGGAGAGGAGTTTGGTCGGAGCTTGGAAGCGTTGGAGCAGAGACAGCAGAGCGCACTGGACCGGCGCTTAGAGCTGGAGCGCGCTAGTTTGGAGACGCTCCTGCCGCAAGTGCCGGCCTCCGAGGAACCGCGACCGGCACCTGTGGCGTCGGCGACGCCCACGGCGGAGCAAGGGACGGAGGGTGAGATCTCAGGTCTGGAAGCAGTTCGTCAGGGCGTCCCGCAGGCCCAGCAGCAGGAGGAACTCCTCCTGGCCCAGCACCTGCAGCAACTCCCACAGTCACAGGCTCAGGTTCATCAGGTGCTGCAGCCCCAGCAGTTTCAGCAGGTGCTGCCGCCTCAGCAGCTTCAACAGCCGCAGCAGCCCTTGCAGCTGCAGCAACTCCCGCAGCCCCCGTCTCAGCTTCAACAGGTGCTGCCGCCTCAGCAGCTTCAACAACCGCAGCAGCCCTTGCAGCTGCAGCAACTCCCGCAGCCCCAGTCTCAGCTTCAACAGGTGCTGCCGCCCCAGCAGCTGCAACAGCCGCAGCAGCCCCTGCAGCTGCAGCAACTCTCGCAGCCCCTGCAGCTGCAGCAACTCTCGCAGCCCCAGTCTCAGCTTCAACAGGTGCAGCTACCCCAGCAGCTTCAACAGATGCAGCAGCTCCAGCAGCTTCAACCGTTGCTGCAGCCCCAACAGCTTCAACCGGTGCAGCAGCCTCAGCAGCTTCAACAGCTGCAAGAACTCCAGCAGCTTCAACAGCTGCAACAACTTCAGCAGCTCCAGCAGCTCTCGCAGCTTCAGCAATCCTACCAGCTGCAACCACAATTGCTCGCGCAACCCCAGCTATTCGCGCAACCACCGCAACTCCTCGCGCAACCCCAGCTGCTCGCGCAACCGCAGGTGCTCGCCCAACCACAGCAGCTCGCCCAACCAGCACAGCAGCTTTTCACCCTGACCGCGGATCAATTGCAGGACCTTGCTCGTGGGGCTTCACGCTCACGTGTTTCCTTGGAAGAGCTGTTCGACAGGCGCTAGCTTAGAAATCGTTTGCCTAACTAAAAGTGCTATTTGAGCTGTCCCGAGAGCCGCATCTTGGTGCTTCGTGCTACAGTAAGCTGCAATTTTTGCATAACTCTAATAATCTGACACTACGGTAATCATGTCACTTGCAAGTATTCATACATTAGATTGTGTATGAACATTGGAATATAAGCATGGAAATGCACTTGCATATTGAATTGCTCTTTATTTTCAAAACATCGGCCGTGTGCATGACACGGCAACCATCCTGATATTTGCAGTGAACAAATTGGTCCCGCGCGGCTCCTGCAAAACCCAAAATATCAAAATATTGCATTATTTTGTTTCTACGAACCTTCTCCGATGTTCTCCAAAAATATTAAATCATACAATATAATTTCCCGCTTGTTATTGGCCTTGTAGCGACACATTCATATGCCGCGCATGCATGCCAAGTGCAAAATTCGATTTCCTGCCGTTTGCAGTGACCAAAATGGCCCCGCACGACTACTCCAAAACCCTAAACGTCAAAATTCATATTTTTGAGTTTGTCCAAACCTTCTCCAAACTTCTCCAAAAATATCAAACCGTGTAATATCATCATTTCCCGAAATTGTGCACTTTATAGCGGACCCCGCACACGCCGAACCCCCTCTCACAACTAATATTTCACCCACACCACCCCGCCAGCAACCCTAAAACCCTAAAATATTGGACATGCAACCTTTTACTGCCTTCTACTATCATGTTGCACCTTCCCAAACCTTGTAATGGCCTTTTATAAACTTATTAATGTGTCGCGCAAGCATTCCATGTGCACAACTTGATTCCCTGGTATTTGCAGTAAACGAAATGGCCCCGCACGGCTACTCCAAAACCCGAAATGTCAAAATTTTACATTTTTGAGTTTGTCCAAACCTTCTCCAAACTTCTCCAACCTTCTAACACTTCTAAATGTCATTTTTTCGAAAATTCGTCAAATTATGCATAAACGTACCACCCACGCGTGCCACATGCCACCTGCAGGGCCAACACCTGCGCTGGGCCATCAGTCTGCAAGAGTTTGAGTTCACGGTCCAGTATCGACCAGGGCCAAAGAACGAGAACGCGGATGTGCCGTCCAGGTACCCGCTGCCCAGCACAGCAGACGAGACTGGTGCCCGCCTGGACCGGGAAGGTGACTGTGCGCGGGAAGCGGGGTGCGCCGAGAGGCAGACGCGTTGTTTCGCAGACGCCATCTGCTTAGAGGTGACCAGGTAGCCACCGCTTGGCCCAGAAGCGAGCCCAGAGGCTCAAGTGGCCAACTACTGTGAAAAGATGGTCAGGGAGCAGCTGGGGACCAGTGCGGTCCACCGACTGTTTGATGTGCACTACCAAGAGGAGTTGGAGTGCAGCAGGGGTGTCATGTTTGATACTGACCACCCAGAGGTGGCCAGGTGCTCTGGCAGATTGACGCGAGTCGCATGGGATGCCCTCAGCCAGGTACAGCCGGTCAGAGGCATGCACTCTGGAGGCTCTCCAGCGGTCTACAGCGACGAGACCATGGAGGGTGGCAAGCTGAGGGTGCCCAAGAAGATCGACACGAGGGTAGTCGACAGGAGCTTCTTTCAGGAAGCCAGAGAAGAAGGCGTGGTTTGCTACGAGCCATGTGGGGGTCTGTGTGCTGGGTTGGAGATGCTCTTGCGCTGCGGCGTCAAGGTCAACAAGTACCTCTACCAGGACATCTCTGCGTTCAGCCAGGCGGTAGCAAGGGCGAGGTGCATGGCGCTTAGTCGCCGACATCCTGACCTGTTTCACGCAGGGGCTGTTCACCTGGAGCAGCTGCCCAGCAACATCGAGGACACTAGCCTTATTGACCTCGTCCATGCAGGAGCATTGAGTGGAGACCAGTGGGTCATGGTGTGTGGATATCCATGTCAGGACCTATCACCAGCAGGCAAGCTAGCGGGTTTGGAGGGCAAGCACAGCAGGCTGTTCTACCAGGCAGTGCGAATCCTTTCGACGCTGCAGCAGCTGCAGCCTCAGCGACCGCCAGCGTACGTGCTGGAGAACGTCTCTCCACTATCGCACCGAGAGAACTCGAAGATCAGAAAGGAGGTGTTCCGCCCTATCATCAACAGCGTGGTGGGCCAGCCGGTATCCTTTGACGCAGCGCGCGCGGATTCATATGCGCACCGCCTACGAGCATACTGGAGCAATCTGTTCCAGAACCACCAGTTCAATCTGGTGATGGAGGGGGTGGACAGGCCACCATACATATTACTTATCGACGAAATCTCCATGGTTGAGACATGCTTGTATGGACATCTTCAAGATCGTTGTGCCGAAATCCGACGAGTCGGCACGGAGGCCAAAACTGAATGGGGGGGACTAGCGGTGGTGGCTGTGGGCGATTTTGGACAACTAGCCCCCGTGGGAAAATCGTTGTACAAACAAGCTTTAAACGTCTTTTCCGGCCAACTATCATTTGATGTGGCTGAGACAGCTGGTCGTCTATTCCAAGCTATCCGGCGCTATCTGCTGAAATCTGTATAGGCAGCCCTGACCGGGAGTCCCGGTGCAGGCCCCTATGACAGATTCTTAGGTAGCCAACACTGGACCTGTGACTGATCCGTAAGCCCGTGCTGTGACACATCAATGTGTCACAGGTAGCTAGGACCGAAACCGTTCCGACTCCGTGACCGTTCCGGGTATATCTAGCTTAGGGTTCATTTCTTATACGAGTTTATCTATATTGGTTCACTGACTGTCTGATATCTTGAACCGGGACCCATTCCACGCTATATTCCACAGCTAGTTTGGCCATGATTGGCTAAAGCAGCCGCTTGGAGAGGTGGTGCGCGACGGCGCGTTTGGGGACTCACGGGAATTTTGAGATGAGCTGTTTGCGGTGAGCGTCTTTGAGCCGCAGCTATGGGGGTTCGACCTGGACCGGGCCTAGTCGACGCGATGTTCATTTACGGTATTACGCTTGCCCTGATCCCGCTTGCTGCCGATTTTTGGGCTGGTGGCTCGAGCACCTTCGACCTCGACGACGTCTTCCAGTGCCCCTCGCTCGCATGGCTCTACCGCTCTTTCCGTAACGGTGGCGTCGCATCTTCCCCACGACATTACCCGAACGTGCCCCGGCGTACCACCTCCCATCAGGCTTTCAAAGTTATGGGTGTTTCCACACGAGCGAAACGGTCCCTCACGAGGGACTCCGACATCGACGCCTCACTGAGGCTCACTGACGCGGTTCGCAACACGCCGACGGCTAGATCACCGGCTGTTACGAACCCCGACCCTGCTTCCAACACCGACGCCGACGTTGCGACGAGGAAGTACCTGCAGGAGCAGTCCAAGCTTGTGGACGAGGTCTACAAGGGGCGGCTCCATCGGACATGGGCCAAGGGTATCCGCGAGGATATCCTTGGCGACAAAAAGCATTATTTCAGCGGCACTACTGACGCGGGTCTCCTCTCCGATGTGGTGGTTCAGCTACGTACGGAGTTTGAGTCCGCTGGGCTAGACCTTGTCTCGTTCGACCTTGCTTGACGACCCCCAGGCTCTGGTGGTGGGCAAGGTGAACGCCCTGCTGTACGACGTGCGTCGGGCTTATCATCGAGAAGCACAGCAACGCCCACGTCTGGCTTACGGGTACGGACGCGTCTGCCGACCGAGATGGACGGCGTGCGCTGGTGGACATCGTGAAGCGCAGCGTACCAGTGGCGTTGCGAGAGTCCTTCCAGCAGGAGCATGCCGCGCTTAGTTATCCCGCGAACGTTGACCCGCAGCCGATTTTGGCTCGGGAACAACGTTTGGTGCGGGATAACAAGACCGCCGACTGGACCCCCACTGAGGCCACCAGGAAGCTCAGCCTCTACAGCCGGCTTGATATGACCCGGTGTTCTACGCCGCGGTCAAGGTGCGTTACCCCATGATGGCCGATCTCGCGGCGGTTTCCCTCGGTGCTCTGCGCTCTCTGGTTGTAGAGATTTATCAGGCGTGTGCGCAGACGGACGTTGGGAAGGCCGTCGTGGCCAGGCCCGCAGGTGGTGGCGCGTCGGCTCTGCTCACCAGCAGCGAGCACCAGGTACTATTGGACAAGATCAAGGAGTTGGCCGAGCTGGTGCGGCGGCAGTGCGGGGCGGCTCCGCCGGTGGTGCAGCAGCAGCGGGATCCGCCGCAGCGGCAGCACGGGCAGCGCCGGCAGCAGCAGCGCGGGCAGTCACCGCGGGGCTTCCGCATGGGGGTCCAATCCCCACCGGCGGTGGGCTACGATCGTGACGAGCAGCGGGCTAAGCCGCTGTGTACCCGCTGCAAGAAGACTGGTAAGGACCTTTATCATTTCTACCGCGACTGCCCGCTTGGCGGTCGCCAACATTCCCCCACCTCGGCCGCGGCTTTCTGTATCCCCATCGACGACGAGGATGCGGAGGGCGTGCATGCCCTCGCCATGTGTGCTGTCTTTCAGGAGGCGGCGGATGATGGAGCTGAGGCCTTTGCCCGCGCGGCGACGGTGTACGGTCCGCCAGCGGTGCTGTGCGGGGGCGTTGTGGGAGGCATCGACGTGTCGGCCTACGGCTTCTCCGTTGACGCGGTGACACCGGTGGCGGAGACGTCCGGTGGCGACATCCTGCAGCGGCTGGACGACCTCGCGGCGGAGGTCAACGCGGCGGTAGAGCCTAAGGTACATTACACTCACGCCTTTTTCCCGCCGCCTGGGGGCATTGCGACGCAGGCTTCGGCTCTGGTGTATGACACTGCAAGCGCGGGTATCACACCAGAGGAGCAGGTTCCGGCAGGTGGTGCGGCGGCATCGGCATCCGCCGTGCCGGCCCCTGCTATGCCTGTCTTGGAGAATGAGCAAGAGCTCCTGGAGCTCTACGGCTACGGCCCGCCCGTGTCCCTTCAATCGACGCGGGTAACCACCACGGAGAAGTCCGGCGGTGAATTCGCGGGGGTTGTAAACTGCCAACCACGCCGCGGTTGCGCCGGTTGACTTGACCGGCTACGACACCGACGACTACGAGGATTTTGCAGACGGCAGCTTCGCCGTCAAGCCGCGGGCTCCGGCCATCTCGGCCAATCATGCGTCAGAGCCCGCAGCCCACGTGCCTGAGTCTGGTGGTGCTTCCCGCACCTACGGATGTGGCAAGCCGCCATGGGGCTTCCCCGCACACGCGGGCCCGTGGGGGTCTCCTTACTTTGTCTCCCTCATTCTTTTCATCTCGATCATGGGTGTGGGGGCAGCCGCCTACACGGCGGCCAATGACATCGACTCTGTGCAGGTATCGGGTCGGGCTGCACCGCAGCCTGTGTTGTGCAGGGGGGGTTTATGCATCTAGCCTGGTATATCCGAGCTGGACCCCGTCACTCTGGATGCAATACTGCACTCCCTGGGTGCTGCGACGGTGGTTCACCGGCCGCCTGACCCACTGGAGAGCAGTGATGCAGGCTACTACCGTGGACATTGTGGTGGCGGTGCCCCTCTGGACTTTTACCCCGAGTAGCTTTCCTTTTGGCTCTGGCAGTGCACCACTCTGGTGGTGTACTGAGATGTGCTTTGACCTCAACATGGTCTTCAATTTGGTTTATGCTTTACTTTGACATCTACAATCTTCAATCTGGTTTGCTGCCGCAGTGCTTTTCAGTAGTTTAGCAGGACCTGAGTGCCTGTATGTTTCTGCTCTTGTGCCGGCTAGAGGGTTTCAAATTTGTGTATCAGAATAGCACGGTTGAATTAGCAGTTAGGTTTGTCACCCTAGCTCCTACCCTAACTTATCTTGACTTCTCTGACTTACCTGTCAGTCACCACCCACAGTGCTGGGGTGGTGTGCTGAAATCTGTATAGGCAGCCCTGACCGGGAGTCCCGGTGCAGGCCCCTATGACAGATTCCTAGGTAGCCAACACTGGACCTGTGACTGATCCGTAAGCCCGTGCTGTGACACATCAATGTGTCACAGGTAGCTAGGACCGAAACCGTTCCGACTCCGTGACCGTTCCGGGTATATCTAGCTTAGGGTTCATTTCTTATACGAGTTTATCTATATTGGTTCACTGACTGTCTGATATCTTGAACCGGGATATTCCAGTACTATCCATTAACCGAACAGGTATTTCCGATTACTTCTACCGCATGGAAATCTTGTTTTTGTTCAATACCGAATTTTCCGCGGTTTTTGCATGCGACCGTGAACATTATTGGTGTGTTGATGTTCGTACGCAGGTTCGAGCAGCTAGCGACCCGGCTCACGTCCGCTTCATTGAACGATGCCGCTCGGAGGAACGACCCATTACTCATTCCGATTTGGACCGGCTGAAGGTGCTCACGGCATCGGAAGTACAAATGGACCGCGATTGGCTCTTCGCGACGGTGGCCGTGACTGGCAGTCGGCAACGACAAGCTATCAATGATGTGCGTGCACGGCATTTTGCGCGGCTCAGTGGACAACCGATAATTCGCTGGGAGCGACCTATTGCAACCACACTTTTGGACTCCCGACATGAAGACGTGCTCCGGTCGGAATTTCCCGAATTGACAGGCACTTTCGTTGCCGGGGCGCCTGCAATTATTCTGAACAACGACCTAAATCCTTCGCGTGGTTTAGCGAACGGCACGCCCGCCAAATTCCACAGCCTGATTCTCCGAGATGAAAGCAGGTCCACCGATGCGGCGAAAATCAACAATGCGAATCCTGGCGAGGAGGTGTGGATCGAGCCGCCTTACGCGGTCAATGTTCTCATTGAGCATCTGGATTCCACAAACTGGTCCGATCAAGCGACATTAGCTCCCGAGCTTCGAGACTCGGCGAGCGAGGGAAATATGCGTGAGAATGTCACTCGACCGCGCAGTATCGTACTTCCAGTTAAGATCTGCAAGCGTCTCGAGGAACTCCCCGTGAATCGCGCCTCCCGCAAAAGTAAGATATATCATCGAACTCATGGGCTTGATCTTGCGTTCGCCTTGACCTTTCACAAACTCCAAGGTCAAACCGTGGACAAAATTATATTAGATCTAAGCCAGACGCCGAAGAATGTCTTCAACTTATGCTTTCAAGCATTTTATGTCGGGATGACGCGTGTGAAGAAGTCCAGCTGCATTCGTATATTACCCGGGCCCGATGGGCGAAGGCCAAAGTTATGTCATTTGCTGAATCTTAAGCCGGATCCGGAGCTCCAAAGATGGTTAGATGCATTTGATCGGCAGACTCGTGAATGGAAACAACCGCCGCCCGTGAAGCTGAAGCCCCGTCGCAAATCCGCTAAAAAGGCACAACCCAACAGTAGAGGCAATGGAGCCGGTGCCGCGGGCGATACGGTCACTCAAGAACGACAAGGGCGTGGCGGCCGTGGGAAAGGGAAAAGTGGTGCTCGCGCGACGAAGGGTAGCCAAGGTGGTAGGGGTTGAATCTCCGCATCGTTGCAACCGGTGGCATAGAGCTTTGAACACTTTCGTCTCAAGAAGACGCGTAATTCTAATAAGTGTATGATTTCGTGATTGAGATGACCTTGCCCCATTTTCGTGCAAAGTTTTGTTATTCATTACGCAATGTACGACTCTCGAAAATATGTGCTAGGGATTCGTACCACGCCGTGCTAGACGACTCCCGAAAATATGTGATAACAATTCACCGCATCCCGCAGTATACGGCTCTCGGAAAAATGCGTTAGGAATTCATGGCACGCCGTGCTAGACGACTCCCGAAAATATGTGATAACAATTCACCGCATACTGCAACATACGACTCTCGAAAATATGTGCTAGGAATTCATGGCACGCCGCCGTGCAAGACGCCTCCCGAAATTATGTGATATCGAATCACCGCATTCCGCGATATACGACTCTCTAACATATGTGATAGAAATTCATGGCACGCCGTGATAGACGACTACCGAAACTATGTGCATATGTAAGATATGTATGAACTAAAAAAGCGAAAGTAACGAGTTTGTGTGTGGGGCGCCCCACTGGGCGCAGTATTTAAAAAAAAGGTTTGAACCCCAGGGGGGGTTGTGGGGTAGCAATCTTAAAAAACTTTTCCGTACTAATCCCGACGACGGAGACGGGAGGGTCCAACGCAACGCGCCTTCATACCCATACCCCTTGCGCCTGTGACCGAGTGTCACGGACGTGACACCGAGTGTATCTACAATCTTTAATCTTATGACGGTTCGCTTGGTGGACGAATCCATGGCCATCGATTTTGCAAGGTGGCACACCGAACTTGTGGACGGCTAGTCACATCGCAGGGTGACATGACACTCAACGACTCAAGTCAGTCACTGTCGTGTGAACGTCAACGTGTGAACGTGTGAACTGTCGCTTTTTGTTCAGGCGTTTTGGCATCCTCCATCCAATAGATTCAAGATTGATTTCACGTATCCAATCCCGAAGCTGGTGCAATCCGAATGGGTGCAGTGAGTGTGACTTGACTACGACTTGAACCGTCATCTGATTGGATATCATACCATAAATCATTCGATTGTGACACAGATGAGATCTTGATCTATTAGAATTAAGAATATGGGAGCTAACAAGTAAAGAATTCCTTCCGCAACTCATGCGAGTTTGTAGGAACCTTGGACAGCCTAGTCAAGTCTCTAGGAGCATACAGCCGACAAAGCGGGGAGAGGTGTGGCTATTGCATAAGTAGTATCTTTCTTGTGGCCTCTTCCTACAGCACAAGAAGCACACAACGTTCACTGTGAGGAAGAAGAGGTAGGGTCAGGTTACACCGAACTTCAAAATTAAGGAGGGTTCAGGAAAATGGGTGGCCAAACTAAGGGAAGAGGTAAAGGTCGGGAAGGTACGTGATTTTCGTTACAGTGTACGCTTGCTCAGCGTTTCCTTGTTCTTACTTTCAAGCCACTGGCGATATCTAATATTCATTTTGACGCCTAGTTGAAACGTTCTTGGAGCGTTCTTCGGACAATCGAATCTATGTAGTAGGCTGTTTCGATTTTACGTGACTAAATATGTTATGTTTGCATATCTTTTCGATTTTACGTAAGAAGTTTAGTATGTGCAACAGGACGTGGCGAGACAGGAAAGGGCGCGGGACGTAAAGGCGGCAAAGGTCAGATACCTCAAGTGTTGCCCGGCATCCGTTGCACCTTGCACAGTACCAGGGACCGGCTTCCGTGAGCGCCTTTCACGTTTCCCCAAGGCTATCAGGCGCGAAGGCGCAACACAATCTTAGATCTTTACTCTATTGTTGGGTCGTATCGACTCACACGTGCCTTCAGAGTGCAGGTTGATTGAACACTACCTGGACTGTATGCACTTCCTTACAGGCGAAGCAAGTGGTTATGCAGCTGGGGGAGCTGGTGGCAAGGGAGGCGGTAGCAAAGGAGGTGGAAAAGGTAGTCACACTATCCTGCAGATGAGAGTATCGATCTCGCACCTGCTGTCACTATTTCTATACAGCGTTAACTTAAGAGGAGTGAAATTGTGCTGTGTATGATTGACGCAGAAGAGAGAATGTGCTTAGCGCTGTGTGGACCTGAGCTTATGTGACCGAATCCAGACCCATGTGTGGCTGACGTTTTACGCGATGTCGTTTTCAGACCTATGTGCTTAAACGTGTTGCTGCAAATTAAGTTTACAGGCACCAGTTGATGAATGTCATTTTCGCTGTTAATGCGGGAATATTGGTTGTGCCCTATTGTTCCCAGGATGCCGTTAGGTACTGTCTGAGCCTGGCTGATGTACTTTGAGTCTCGCCGACCAGCACGGGTTTCTGTTTTGTTGGAGGACGGATGACGTTTGCCAAACCACCGTGATCGGATTAGGCAACGGGGCAAGCCCTGTGCTCGCCCAGGGTGCGCGCGCTTGTGGAGAGGATCAATGGATTGCGAGCTTGGGGGTAACGGGACGGTTTCTCAGATTTGACTGAACAGAGTGACCACTATCAGGATGATGTGTGGCTGCGTATTCCCGGTGACGAGCAGGGGACGACTGGACCCTGTTTCTAAGGAGAGGATGCGGCAGAATGTCACTGATTATCTCCATACTTGCTACTCGGATTCTGACTGAGTGGGGAGCTAGTGCCACGGTTCATGTGATCTCCATGAACATGAAGGTTAAAACTAGGGCTGCTCCTGTTGGCATTTTACTTGTTTGTCTCACGGGATTCAGACTACTCTAGGACAATAGCAGATGGCCGCCACCTTGAATGCGCACCACGGGAGTGAGCCGCAGTGTACTGGAGAAGAGCTCTAGGACAATAGCAGATGGCCGTCACCTTGAATGCGCACCACGGAGTGAGCCGCAGTGTACTGGAGAAGAGCTCTAGGACAATAACATGGCCGTCACCTTGAATCACCACGGGAGTGAGCCGCAGTGTACTGGAGAAGAGCTCTAGGACAATAATTGAATGGCCGTCACCTTGAATGCGCACCACGGGAGTGAGCCGCAGTGTACTGGAGAAGAGCTCTGGGACAATAGCAGATGGCCGTCACCTTGAATGCGCACCACGGGAATGAGCCGCAGTGTAGTGGAGAAGAGGTTACGGCAGCGATTTTGCCAGATGTTTATTGGGGTTTTATTGGGAGCTGAGAATGGAGGGCTACCTGGCCGGGTTGCTTTCTATTGAGGTGGCTTTCAACTTAGAGGGTGGTCACCCGGCCCCCTTTTAGGCTCTTATTGGCTCACCCTCCTGACACTGCTGAGTGAGATGGAAATCCCGGGTGCAGTAGAGGCAAAGGCTTGAGTTGCAATGGCTTGTGAGGGGGGTGTGAAGTCTGACTGGACAGTAATTGAGTGGTGGGAGGGATTAGACACTGGATGGACGTGGATGATGACGTGGATGATTGGAGGACTATGCTGGGCCCGATGAAGGGCGGGACGTGGCTTACCGGGGGGGGTAATATGGAGGGCAGCTCGAGCGATGTATTGATATGGCAGTCTATTTCCAAATTCTATTGAGTCAAATTAGTATGGTCGACAGATATTAGCCTGACAAGTTGACTCATATAAGAAGTGACGAGGTTATCCCATTTGGCACAGTATATATGTTACAGGATAAGCGCGCAGCACGCATATGCGTGTTTCAGCACGCACATGCGCTGATACTAGTACGAGCGCGCCACTAGGCGCGCTTGTACTGGCACAGACTCGCATATGCGTGCTTGCGTTCATACTGTAACATATATACCGAGTCTTACAATGGCGGGTGCGAGACAGCCTGTATAATTCACTTGAGAGTCTGCTGGCCAGGTGGCGAGCAGAGCCCAAAACTCGTGTAGACACGCTGAAGCCTAGAGCTCCGGAGCTGTTATTCGCAGGGGATAGCCCGCCAGTTCCGCTTCTCCATGTCCCACAGTGTGTCGGCCTGCCTGGATCACACAACCAGTGAGGATATCACACTATGTGTAAAATCGGATTCGTATAACTCGCGCGGACAGTTTGCAGTTATACAGCGTCGTTGTAAGCTCTTGCTTCCCATCGGCACTCCGCGGATCCGGCCACATCCAGCGGACGGGACGCGTCCAGATCCATGCATGGGCCACATCCAGCGGACGGGATGCGTCCAGGTCCATGCATGGGCCACATCCAGCGGACATGACACGTCCAGGTCCATGCATGGGCCACATCCAGCGGACATGACGCGTCCAGGTCCATGCATGGGCCACATCCAGCGGACATGACGCGTCCAGGTCCATGCATGGGCCACATCCAGCGGACATGACGCGTCCAGATCCATGCATGGGCCACATCCAGCGGACATGACGCGTCCAGGTCCATGCATGGGCCATCGGTCGTGTCATTCATCCTTCACCGGACCGTGCCACCCGGAGCCACGCGAGCCGGGTGCGGTGGCTGCTTTTCGGAGTCGCACGGTCGGACAGGCGGTGACCGACATGCCATCTCAATCTACGCGCGTGCGACTACTGAGAGGCGCTGTGCTCCCCTGCCAGGTGGCAAAGGCGCAGGCGGGCGAGGTGCCAGACAGGAGCTTCAGCTCACAGGTTTGCCTTCAGAGAAGGAGATGGTCAGGGTCCTCACGGCGCCTCCCATCGACGTGCGCAGCCGGGCTGTGCTGCGGCCGAAGCGGCCAGGTGCGCACTACCTGCAGCGGGAGCCGGTTCAGTGCCACCTGGCGTGTGAGCCGCCGCAAGTGCACTCTGTGACACACGCGTAGCTTGGTGTCTCACCCCATCCTCGGTCTTGACCGATACCAAATGCCACGGCATTGGTACTGGCAGCATTATCGCCTATTGCACTTGTAACCCCCCTCCATACCTCAAGATCTGATTCGATTATAGTGGGTGGGTTATACATTTCGCGATCTGAGAATCCCGTGCATTCACCGCTCAGCCCTGACCGTGTTCGAAGCTCGACGTGCCCCTGGAAGCGCCCGCATCTCGCGACTCTCAGCCGAGCAGCTTTCGCCCCAAATCCGCTTCACGCACCTCAGCCTGGTGATGCCGCGCCGAACCCCGCTCCAGGCGAATCTTGTATCGGACTGCCGAGGAGTGAGCTCAGTAATTCCCGACGGGAAGTTTCCAGCACAGCGAGGACTGTCCAGTCTCAGCATAAAATGTTAATCCGAGTCCCTATTGGTTGACGAGGAGAGCCCCTCGCCGTGCTCGGAGGAATCGCTGCGCAGGGAGCGGCACCCTGGGCGCCGAGGTGAAGCTCATGGTGAACCGCTTGTTGACCACTATGAAGGCGCACGCGTACTTTTACCACTACGACGTGCATGTGTCCAACCCGCCACAGGACCCTCCGCACGAGGAGGCTTCAGAGGTGGTGCGCCCTCGGGTTGCAAGTTGGCACCACCGCGCGTTTGCGATCGGAGTGTTTGTCGGCCTGAGTCAAAGGTGCGTGTGGCGTGCCGTGAGACACTGCAGGAAGTGCGGACCGATTTGACCGCCGTGCTGGACCGCAGCGTCCTGAATGGGATACTGAGCCAGGTGGCAAAGGACAACGACTGGGGGCATCGCTGGGCATACGACGGCAAGAAAAATATTTACAGCCTCGACGATAAATTGAAGTTCCCCGAAAGTGGGTACATGGTCACAGCAAAGAAGGAGGGTAAAAAGCCTGAGGTTGTCCACGTTCAGGTAAATATCCTTGTTGGCCCACACACACACCGAGGCTTAGGGTGTCTCATTCTTCACGAATGAGCTCCGGAGATTCCGGATAAGTGTCCCGAAGTGTGTGCTGAATCCTTTGATCCCCGGCGTGGGTGCATAGTGCAGCCGGTCTTCTGTGGCTACGGGATGCCAAAGGAGCCGGTCCAAGAATACGCACGCACCGGCGTGAGGCTTAGGGGTCCCATTCCTCACTAGTAAGCTCCGGAGAATCCGGACAAGTGTCCCGAAATGTGTGCTAAATCCTTTGATCCCTGGCGTGGGTACACAGTGCAGACGGTCTTCTGTGGCTACGGGGTGCCAAAGGAGTCCGTCCAAGGATAAGCCACACACGGTGTGTCCTTATCCTTGGACCGATTCTTATGGCACCACGTAGCCACAGAAACGTGTGTGTGTGTGTATGTGAACGGGGACGGCCGCCGGGTGGAAGTGGGTTTTGGGAGGCGGTTATCCCTGTGGTGCCATTCTGGCGGGCGCTGCCTCTTGGAGAGCTCGGTAGATTCGTCTGTCGTGCTGCGAGGAGAGGCAGAAGGTGGTGAAGTACACCTTCTGTGTTTTCCCTTGAATTTTGTGGGGAGCACTTAGGTGCCCGCATGTTTCCTTTTTTTGACATGGGGTGTCCATGCTGTGTGGTGTGACTGCATTCATGACATAACCATGGACCAACAGGTCCCATCCATCGACCGGGAGCCACTGGGGGGCATGCCAGCAGGGTCCGCTTACTCCGTAACCCAGAGACCAACAGTTGTTTGGCGACGATCGGTCACATCGTATCATCTTTCCATGCTGCTTTGCATTTGGGTTGGGAATATGTATGCGTTTGTGGTATCTTGTCACGGCCCCGCCCTGCTCTTGATTTGCTTCTCACATCCACTGGGATGATGATGGGCTGGCTTTTGTTGGCCGATCTCGTGCCGTTCAGTGTGTGTACATCCTGTAAACTGGGACCAAATATTGTTGGGTGATGATCGGTCACATCGTATCATCTTTCCATGCTGCGTTGCATCTGGGTTGAGAACATGTATGAGTTGGTGTATCTTGTCACGGCCCCGCCCTGCTCCTGAATTGCTTCTCACATACACTGGGATGATGGTGGGCTGGCTTTTGTCGGCTGATCTCATGCCAATCAGTGTGCGCGCGATGATCATGAGTTGGAGGTCTGTTGTCACGTCCCCGCCCTGCCCCTGAAATCCTTCTCACATCCACTGGGATGATGGTGATGGGCTGGCTTTTGTCGGCTGATCTCATGCCATTCAGTGTGCGCGATGATCGTGAGTTGGTGGTCTGTTGTCACGACCCCGCCCTGCCCCTGAATTGCTTCTCACATCCGCTGGGATGATGGTGGGCTGGCTTTTGTCGGCTGATCTCATGCCATTCAGTGTGCACATATACAATATTTCCATGACGGACCTGCGGTGCAAACTTGGATGAGCTCCCAGCTACCCTCACATTTTCGGTTGTGATTCGTGTTTGTGGTGGGTTTGCTTTGCGCTTGGTTTGGGGTGTGTCAAAGCGAGGGGCATTTTGCCACGGCCCCGCCCTGTTCCTGAATGCTTCTCACTCCACTGGGATGATGGTGGGCTTGCTTTTGTCGGCGGGTCTCATGCCGTTCAGTGTGTACACATACAAAGGTTATACGTTATATGTACATATATATACGTTATAGCGTAAATGAGTATTGTGGGCATTTTATGTACCCAGAGGGATTACCTTATCCAAAGCGATGCGTGCAAGCTCTCTCCGGGACGTTT
Source organism: Cymbomonas tetramitiformis (assembly GCA_001247695.2). NCBI lineage: Eukaryota > Viridiplantae > Chlorophyta > Pyramimonadophyceae > Pyramimonadales > Pyramimonadaceae > Cymbomonas > Cymbomonas tetramitiformis. The sequence goes on from LGRX02035489.1 coordinate 61,804, forward strand.
AGAATCGTAGGAACCGCATGAATGAGTGTCGCTAGCAAATTATGACATCACATTTGTGATTTATTGGGATAACGCCATTTTTAGCCTTCAGCAAAGCGGATGCACCCCCTTTAACAACGCGGGTTGTCAAAGTCTTTGCCCATTTAATGAAAATAGTTTAGTGATGGCAAGCATATCCCTTGAGCTGTGCAATGATGTATTCCCTTTATGCAAGCTTCAAAGCTACCATGAAGATATGCCAGCATACGTGGGCCACCCTCATCTGTGCTAGACCCTCATCTACGCTGCAACATATATATATATATATATATACGTTACGTTAATTTACGTTACGTTATGAGCGCGCCGCATGCATATGCGCACTGTTCTTTAGCATGAGCGCGCCAGGCACACTTTTGTGTGTACACTGATCAGCACAATGGCGCACTTGTGTGTGTATACTGATCAGCACAATGGCGCACTTGTGCCGGTGCAAGCACGCCTAGTGCGCTCATGCTAGAGGCGCGCTCATGCCGTGACATATATTTTCAGCATGATAGGCTAGGCAAGTACACTCTCACAAAGCCTCGACTTTATCGATGACAGTTCATTGAAGCCAATGGCACCACCTGCAAGAAACACAACCCTGGTCGAAGTTCGGATGCGCTTCTTTACAGGTGACACCAGTGATGACCGGCTTCCGCATCGACCCCAGCCTCGCATTTCAGTTTTGCGCAGCTCGCGACGCTGCCGAGGTGAAGGGCGCTGGCGAGCTGAAGGGCGCGGATCCGGCTGTGGCGATCCACGACCGGATGGTGCCCGTGTTCGAGGCGGTAATGGCTCTTGATGTGGTGCTGCGGCACGCGAGGGGTATGACTCCCAACTTCCTCAGCTTCCAGACCAAGCTCTTCCCGCCACAACAGAACATGCTGAGGATGGCTGATGGTGGAGAGGTGCGCTCCGCCATGCATCTTGGGCCTGATTCACTCGCACAGCAAAACCGTAAGGCATTGCCATCCCAGCAGCAGCTTCCCTGGTCACATGTGGAGACAAAGCAATCCTCCGTTCGAGGCAGGTCAATGGGAGCAATCCTCCGGTCGAGGCAGGTCAATGGGAGCAATCCTCCGGTCGAGGCAGGTCAATGGGAGCAATCCTCCGGTCGAGGCAGGTCAATGGGAGCAATCCTCGGTCGAGGCAGGTCAATCAATCCTCCGGTCGAGGCAGGTCAATGGGAGCAATCCTCCGGTCGAGGCAGGTCAGTCGGGCAATCCTCCGGTCGAGGCAGGTCAGTCAGAGCAATCCTCCGGTCGAGGCAGGTCAATGGGAGTAATCCTCCGGTCGAGGCAGGGCAGTCGGAGAAATCCTCCGGTCAAGGCAGGTTAGTCGGAGCAATCCTCCGATCGAGGCAGGTCAGTCGGAGCAATCCTCCGGTCGAGGCAGGTCAATGGGAGCAACAGAAGGCGCCGTTCTGGTTCATGGGTGGTTGCCTACCAAGGGAGGATTTACAATCCTTTAGGTCGTTTCGGTGTGAAGTTCTGCAGAACTAGCACCGACCCCCCAACGCGCAACGCGCACGTGTTGCATGTGCCCCACACGCGTTGGTATGCACGGTTTATACCATAGCTTTTGCAACAATTCAAGGTTTATACCATAGCTTCTGCAACAACTCAAGGTGTATACCATAGCTTCTGCACCAACTCAAGGTGTATACCATAGCTTCTGCACCAACTCAAGGTTTATACCATAGCTTCTGCAACAGCTCAAGGTGTATACCATAGCTTCACCAACTCAAGGTTTATACCATAGCTTCTGCAACAACTCAAGGTTTATACCATAGCTTTTGCAACAACTCAAGGTTTCTACCATAGCTTCTGCAACAACCCAAGGTGTATACCATAGCTTCTGCACCAACTCAAGGTTTATACCATAGCTTCTGCACCAACTCAAGGTGTATACCATAGCTTCTGCACCAACTCAAGGTTTATACCATAGCTTCTGCAACAACTCAAGGTTTCTACCATAGCTTCTGCAACAACTCAAGGTTTATACCATAGCTTCTGCAACAACTCAAGGTTCCTACCATAGCTTCTGCAGCAACTCAAGGTTGGGGCTGGGACTGGGCCGGGCATCCGCGGTGTGAAACTGGCCACAGATCTGGCACGGCTACCATCAGTCGCTGCGGCCCGCGCAGGGAGGGCTGATGCTGCACGTGGACAACTTCACCACCGGATTCATCAGCCCGGACCCGATCCCGAAGTTCTGCGAGAAGGCACTGAAGAGGAACGACGACCGCGTTCTGAGGACCAAGCTCTCGGACAGGGACTTCTCGACGCTGCATAAAGCACGTGCCCGAGTTCCGCCTCACGAGTGCTGTCATATCAATCGGGCGTTGCTGGCCAGCGCCCACGCGATATCAATTGACCAATCGCGGAGTAGCATGCATGTTTTGGTGTTGCCCAATGACTCTTACTTTGCTGCCCCTGACCCACGCGTGACCCGTACGATGGTCTCACCCCATCTTATTGTGTGCAGCGCCTGAAGGGCCTGAAGGTGGAGGTCATCCACCTGCGGTACGCGCGTTCGTTCAGGTTGTTTACGAATCCTGCGCTCCCGCCTTCCGCGCTATTGGCGCGTAAAGCATCAGCATCTGCGCTCCAGGCCGCTATTGGCGCGTAGAGCATCAGCATCTGCGCTCTAGGCCGCTATTGGCGCGTAGAGCATCAGCATCTACGCTCCAGGCCGCTATTGGCGCGCAGAGCATCAGCATCTGCGCTCCAGGCCGCTATTGGCGCGCAGAGCATCAGCATCTGAGCTCCAGGCCGCTATTGGCGCGCAGAGCATCAGCATCTGCGCTCCAGGCCGCTATTGGCGCGCAGAGCATCAGCATCTGCGCTCCAGGCTGCTATTGGCGCGCAGAGCATCAGCATCTGAGCTCCAGGCCGCTATTGGCGCGTAGAGCATCAGCATCTGCGCTCCAGGCCGCTATTGGCGCGCAGAGCATCAGCATCTGCGCTCCAGGCCGCTATTGGCGCGCAGAGCATCAGCATCTGAGCTCCAGGCCGCTATTGGCGCGCAGAGCATCAGCATCTGCGCTCCAGGCCGCTATTGGCAGCCTCTGCTGATTTTGCACACTTATTGCACCCCCTCCCGGGACACCTGCAGTCACCGCCCCGGAGCATCCTGAGCTTTTGCATACACCGTCCCGTGGATGGTGGTGGGCATCGCGTGGCTGATGATGCTGACATGGCATATTTATCTCTGCTCTGAGGCCCGTGATGTGGACATGGCATATTTATCTCTGCTCTGAGGCCCGTGATGTGGACATGGCATATTTATCTCTGCTCTGAGGCCCGTGATGTGGACATGGCATATTTATCTCTACTCTGAGGCCCGTGATGTGGACATGGCATATTTATCTCTGCTCTGCGGCCCGTGATGCTGACATGGCATATTTATCTCTGCTCTGAGGCCCGTGATGTGGACATGGCATATTTATCTCTGCTCTGAGGCCCGTGATGTGGACATGGCATATTTATCTCTGCTCTGCGGCCCGTGATGTGGGCATGGCATATTTATCTCTGCTCTGCGGCCCGTGATGTGGACATGGCATATTTGTCTCTGCTCTGCGGCCCGTGATGTGGACATGGCATATTTGTCTCTGCTCTGAGGCCCGTGATGCTGACATGGCATGTGTGTCTGCGCGCGGCAGGTGCCTTGGTCTGTCGAAGTCCAGGAAGCCCGCAAACGAGGACATGTTCGACCACAACGGGACGCAGACGAGCGTGGCTGCCTACTTCTCCGAGAAGTACCGCCGCGTGATGTACCCGCTCATGCCCTGCCTCGACCTGGGGAGCTCCGGCAAGGCGCGCCTCGTCCCTATGGAGTTCTGCAAGGTGAAGCCGGATCAGCGCATCCGCAAGCCCACCCCGAATCAGGCGAAGGACATCATCAAGCACGCCGCCGTCCCGCCCCACGAAAGGTGCGGCTTCGCTTCCCGTCGCCTGCTACCTTATGAACGCTCTCGGGATACCTGGGATGCCTGACTGGTGCTATTCCTCCACCGCACCACCCTTGGTGCAAGATGACGCGCACGTCGGCGAAGGATGTCCTTTGCGTGCTGCGGTGGAAGCGCCGGGCGTCGGTCACGTGGCGCGTTCGAAGGGGCGCTTGGCAAGTGACACACAAGAAGAGGAACCAGCTGGAGGAAAGAGGTGGGGGGCGCTCGGTGGGTGGCACACATTCAATCTGTGGCTGCCTTGGCGTGTTGGCATGTGACACACGTAAGTGTTTGCATGTGACATGCGTGAGTGTTGGCATGTGACATGCGTGAGTGTTGGCATGTGACACACGTGCGGGCTGGCATGTGACATGCGTGAGAAGGGCGGGATCACGCGGATGTTCGTGAGGATGCGGTATACCATACGAGTGCGACAGGCAGCCGCTATATCATGCATAGGGCAGCATGTGGTGTTGTCTCAGGATGCCATGATGGGCGGCTGTGATGGCCCCCGGCGCTCGCAGTGCCACATAGCCTGCCCAAATCTGATGATTTGCCTCTGAGCGGTGTGGGATATGACACCAGAAAGTCACTCGCAGCCATCGGCGCACATTTGTGGTAGGAAATGCAGCGGCGCTCTGACGCCCAATCAAGGCGTGCGCCTGCCAGCACATGGGCCGCGGAGCGTGCTTCATGCCGCAGTAAGGCCGTCGTGGCGCCTAGTCAAATGCCTCTCCACAAGCGGGCGCGTACGTGCGTGCGACGGAAGCCGCGGCGAGCGTCATCCAAGGGGTCAGGAGACTGCGGGCCGGGTCCTCAAACTCACGGGGTCCGCCCTAGAATGGGTCTCCCTGCCATTTCCTCGGTTGCCCCGCGCAATGACGGCGTGGTGACTCTCGGGGTCAGGCTGGAGAAGACTTTGAGCCATATCTCCAGTATCTCTCTCGACACCGATCCTACGATCCAGGCATTTGGACTTGAAGTAGGTCTCCCGCACTGCCTCCGTGCGCCGCGCCCTCCATGCTACCACCAAAGCAACCCCTTGAGAGGCCCTAACACGCCCAGCTGGAGCTCGCCGCAGCGAGTAGCACGGCCGCATCTCCAGCGCCTGCAACATCGCCACACCGGGAGAGGAAGCCCACTTGTGCCCTGATGATGGTCCAGACGGTGGTGGCGCTGCGCTGGAAAACTGTGATGCCACGCGAGGGCGAGGCGCGTCGCACGTGTGCAGGTGGCGCCGAGCATGCTGCAGGTCCCGGGGCGCGTGCTGCCCCCTCCCCACATCGAGTACGGCAAAGGGCAGTCCCTAAAGGCCAAGTTCGGGAAGTGGAACCTGATGGACGTGCAGTTCTTCGACCCCAAGCCTCTGATCAACTGGGCGGTGGTGTCATACCTCCCGAAGCAGGAGGCCGAGGCCAGCCTTCAGGTGCCCTCCTGGAGCCTCGTCCCACCTCCGCCACACTTTAGGTGCCCTCCTGGAGCCTCGCCCCACCTCCGCCATACTTTAGGTGCCCTCCGAGCCTCGCCCCACCTCCGCCATACTTTAGGTGCCCTCCTGGAGCCTCGCCCCACCTCCGTCACACTTTAGGTGCCCTCCTGGAGCCTAGCCCCGCCTCCGCCATACTTTGACCGGCTGCTGAAGTGCGGCATGCAGCGCTCCCGTTTATACCTTCATTGTGCCATTCTGGACCCGGGGTTGAAGTAAGCGCCCAACGGGGCGGATCTGACGCGACCTCGCCAGGCTATAGGCTGCCGCTACATCCCACGGTGCAGCATGTGCAAGAGCGCTCCAATGGGCAAGGCGCTGGCGGCGTAGTGAGGAGCAGGGAGGGGCTCGGCATCGGTTTGGCAGAGTATACCACAGGCTAATAAATTACTGAAGTAGGCGCATAAAGCTGCTGGTGCAAGCACATCCTCGGCCCGTCAACAGGCACACAGAGCTGCTAGTACAAGCGCACCTGCAGCCTGTCACCAGGAGCATAGAGCTGCTGGTGCAAGCACATCCTCGGCCCGTCAACAGGCACACAGAGCTGCTAGTACAAGCGCACCTGCAGCCTGTCACCAGGAACATAGAGCTGCTGGTGCAAGCACATCCACAGCCTGTCACCGAGCGCACAGAGCTGCTAGTACAAACGCACCTGCAGCCTGTCACCAGGAGCATAGAGCTGCTGGTGCAAGCACATCCTCGGCCCGTCAACAGGCACACAGAGCTGCTAGTACAAACGCACCTGCAGCCTGTCACCAGGAACATAGAGCTGCTGGTGCAAGCACATCCTCGGCCCGTCACCGGGCGCAAAAGGCTGCTAGTACAAGCGCACCTATACGATGTGTGGCCTTGCCACGGGAAGAGTAAGACTTGGGCACGCATAGCTGGCTCCCCCTATTCTCAATATTTCCGAAGCAAAGCGGACTTTTAAGATTTTCTTAAATGCAATGGTGTGTTGTGATGCCCTTGTCCTGTGCAGGAATTCCTGAAAATCCTGATGGGGTGTCTGAAAGGTTCATCCGCCCCCCTTTGCATCCTGATGTCACGCCGTAGAGGCTGCATCATAGGCAAGCCACAGGAGCCCCTTGCACTTGAACACTTTTGGCTTGCTGGCTAGCGTGCAGTTTTCACCAGTGATCAAGTCGTATTCATCATTGATTTCGTCAATCCATTGATCCATCGGTCCGAGTTTGAAGCCTTTCATGATCCATCCATCCATCCTTCCGTCCGTTCGTCCGTCCAATCACCCATTTATGGTATCTGTCCACGTGCCCACATCTACTGTATCTGCTCGAGCATCCATCACCCATCCTCCCACCCATATATCTTATCCACCTGCATATTTGTGCATACCACCATTGATCCATTCGATCAACGGCCCTTCCCATCTTTTCGAGCACTGCGCCACGTAGGCGCGATCCATGTGGTGTCCCATCTAATATGCACATCCCGGGTGCAGGTTGCGGCATGACCGCCAACCCCCCAAAGGCGATCAAATACGACGCCGGCAACAATTCCGCCCAAGAGCTCATGCAGGCGGCTTATCAGCAGGTCCGTTCTATCTTCGGCAACCCTTCTGTTCCCCTTGTTAGGGCGAATCCAGTTTGGTGGGCATGCCAAAGCACGAGATGCGCGGAGTCAACCGGGATACAGACGTGATGATCCAGTTTCGTTGAAATACTAGGTCCAGACTCCCATGCTTAACGCTCAGCGATGGCCGTATAACGCACGCCTTATGTTCTAACACACTTCACCGTCGGCCCACATTTAATAAAACTTGGCAGCATGTTCAAATTGCTCCTCGTCCAATCGTAGAAATGTACGCTTTTGCGCCCTTTTTGACTGTGCGCTTCTCTCACTGATAGCAATGATGAAGCTCCTCTCTTCCTCTCTCCATATCTGGGCATGCAGGCCCGGCGTCATGGGGACTATAAGCCCAACACCCCGGAAACGGGTGTCTCTTCTTTTTTTCTTTTTCTCATGCGCGTGCGAGAACCCAGCAGCTCCGTGCACATCCCGGACCCGTGCTCATCCCACCCGGTGGCTCCCTATTTGCCCGGCGGCTCCTCTGGACTCTTCACGTATATCCAGGCGTGGTTCGCCGCAAGGTCCTCAGCTCCCCGCAGCGCTTTGCCAAGGCGTGGAGAGCCAACACCAACACCTGCCGGCAGATCGGGGTGCGGGTGCCTGAGCGCGCAATGGCTTGTGGAGGGCGTGGAGGCGTCTTGCTGCTGCAGGCCGTGGGCGGGGATCCGAGAGTCCCTCCGCAGCTCATACTCGTGGTGATCCCGAGGAACCCGAGCCCGCTGTACAGCGAGACGAAGTACATGAGCGACGTGAAGCTCGGGGTGCCCTCGCAGTGCGTCGTGGCCGGGAAGGCCGGCATCGCGGGGCCCGTCGACGATCCGAGGGTGCGAGCCTGCCTGCACCGGAGACCCGGAAATCGAACTCAGTGCGCGACATTGTGTGCCTCTGCCCCCCAGCAACTCAAATAGCACAACACAATCCGCCGCCGCATTGGGCACGGCCTGCCTCACCCTCTGTGGCCTCCGTGAGATGCGCTACTGCCCGCCCGGAGCCCGGAGCCCGGAGCCGTAGCTGCGCTTGAAGCTGCCAGGTTGTTTCGAAATGGCGCACAGCCCGGCAAGGTCAGAGCGACATTTTGTGCATGTTGTAAGGCAGAGGGGATTGTGATGTTACGCGGAGGCGGAGGCAGCGGTGTCCGTGGGATTGTGATGACACGCGGAGGCGGAGACAGCGGGTGTCCGTGGGATTGTGGTGACACGCGGAGGCAGAGGCAGCGGTGTCCGTGGGATTGGACGAGGAGCGATTTGAAGATGCTGTCAATCATGAATCAGACTAGAAGAGAAGTGAAGCATGAATGCGTGTGCTTAAGCCGATCGGACGGTGGTCTGAACGCGAAGAGGGTCGAAGGTGTGCGAGGCGCCGGGGGGGGGGGGGGAGGACAGGCGCGCAACCAGTACTGCAACAATGTCTGTATGAAAATTAACGCCAAGCTCGGCGGTGTGAACTCCGTGATCAGATCAGAAGACGAGGTAGATGCTTAGTTTCTTTTCTTCCCTAGCCCGAAAGCGAACATGCTACCTGGCTCATGAGGCCTGCACTACACAACCCCGTTCAGGAACCTTCGATTTTGGCCATGCTCTGGCTTGCAAGCGAAGAATACGCCGCTATCATGAAGAGAGCTAGACGCGAGCTCCGTGATCAGGAACCTTGGACACTTGGCACCAAACCCACTTCGCCTGTGCACGGCCCGCAAGTTATATGGAAACCTGAAACCGCCAATTCCAGATCCTTCTCAGGGCATGGCCAGGCTCACCCGTCCTTCGTGATCGCACATGCTGCGAGAACGCATTAAAGAGAGAGACCCATTTCTCTCTCGGATATGGTGGTAATTCCACGCTCGGGCAAGGTCCGTGTGCATCGCCGCTCGGATTCAAGGTGATGCAGGATCTAACGGCTCAGCAGAAGGGCACATACGACAGAGCTGTCCTCCGAGATTTGAGTACGCTCGTGGTGAAGCGGCTTGTGTCCATAGTTTGGTAGGCGATCGGACGAAAGAATTGTCGGGGCAGTGCGCAGAGGGCAGAGCGGGCAGAGCGCAGAGCGGGCACAGAGCGGGCAGAGCGCAGAGCGGGCAGAGGGGGCAGAGGGCAGCGCAGAGCGGGCAGAGCGCAGAGCGGGCGGAGCGCAGAACGGGCGGAGCGCAGAGCCGGCGGAGCGCAGAACGGGCGGAGCGCAGAGCCGGCGGAGCGCAGAACGGGCGGAGCGCAGAACGGGCGGAGCGCAGAGCGGGCAGCGGGCGGAGGGCACAGGGCAGAGCGGGCAGCGAGCACAGGGCAGAGCGGGCGGAGGGCAGAGTGGCTGACTGCAGCTCAAGGGGAAGTGATGCTCCATGAAGAGCATGGCACTAGGCCGGGCGGCTTGAGCTGATCTCAGGGGTGTTCGCCTGTTTGTCACACCTTGGGGGGGGGCGGATCGTGTACGGGGTGACAGGGCTTCAGGAAGGCCCCCACAAAAGCTCTGGGCTGGTTCGTGAACAAACCCTTCATGGTGTTTGGAGCCGACGTGACTCATGCAGCCCCGGGGAGTGTCGCGCCCTCCGTTGCGGCCGTCGTTGGGAGCTTGAATCTGTCCGCCACGAGGTAAGTCCACCAGGCCCAGCTTAGCACACCAAATCTACCTTCTTATCCCTCTGCTCCACTTGTAACGTTGGAGCAAGCTGTTAGGGTGCTCTTGTGTTAACGGGCCTCGTCTATTTGGGCACCTGCACGGTGCGTGTATTCCGCACAGCTGGCAGGCACCTTGTGGATGGCAGCGGGGCTTCCGGGCATTCCTCTCCGCCAACATCAAACTCCAGTTACACCTTGCATGATGGTGGAGATTTATGCCATGAGTAAGGATATAAGAAGGTTGCGCTGTGCGTATGTGGGTAGGGAGAGACTTTGCGAAGGAGGGGAGCCGCAAGATGAGGTTTTGCTTCGAATGACTGTGTATCACAGGTGTCGGTGCTTGTCGGGACGATGCTCTCGCCGCCCATTGACATGGGAATGGCAATCGCGATGATGCATGCACGCCGGTAGTAACGCCAGCTTGTGCTTGTTTTGAAAATACCGACATGGCGCGCTCTCTTTGATTTCTATGCATCGACCCGGCATCCCTTTCTGGTGGGTCTGTGTCACGCAGATACGCCGCGCGCATCATGCTGCAGGAGGAGCGAGCACAGAAGGTTTGTGTATGCGGCCATAGCAACCCCAAGTGGCCCTCTCAAGCAACCAGAGATGGAGAGAAGTGCATGAGCCAGCGGGTGCCAGCTGCCTCACTAGTTCGACTGACCATAATCCTGGAAGCGCTGAGCGACACGTATGCCGGGGCGCGCAGGCGTCTACGGAGGGCATCACCAGGATGAAAGACGCCGTGAAGGTGGGGTAGCTCTGAGCTCCGCGCCTTGAGCCCCCTCACAAAGTGTTGTGTTTGGCATTGGGAACTACATCCATATCACACGTAATGGCATGGCAATGCTGATGACACTGAAAGCTGCCAGATCCATCTCTCCCTTCACCCATTGACTGGACCCCCACTCCCGCTTTAACTTCCATGTCCGCGTTATCCATGGCGTCTCCTTCCTTGAAGTGCCGACAGATGTATACAATCATCCAATCAGTTGTCTTTCTTTCAGTGCGTAAGTGAGGTACGTCCTTGCCTTGTTCTTGCGTGCTTCGCGTTATCACTCTGGGCGGGCTGCATTCAGCAGGCAAGCCTCAAACGATTCGATGTGCGCGGAGTAAGTTGACTGTGGTGAAAAAATACAAGATGGGGGGATGTGAACGAAGCATATAAAGTCTATATTGAGCGCCTTGTTGGGGTTGAGCATTCTGGGAGGGTGTGATGCAAGCCCTTGGGAGAGCCGGCAGTACCAGCGGAGAGGTTTAACTTGAAATGATAAGCGACGATTGAATTAGGGAAGAATCAGGGAGGGTGGGCGGTTGCGAGGGTTGCATCATTGCAGGAGTTGTTGCTGGACTTTTACCGTACCAACAATAAGTGCAAACCCGAGCGCTTACTGTTCTATCGCGACGGCGTTTCGGAAGGTGAATTCAACCAAGTGCTTCGACACGAATTTCCTCAGATTCGGGTGCGGACCACTTTACGTGGCAGCCGCCCATCCCCGGCTTGGCTCCTTGCGCGCACGCCGCGCATCATCCAACCACCACCCTCGTTGCTCGAAGAGGGTGCGATCCCGGCAGTCAAGCTACCATGCATATTCCTACCAACACGACTGATAATCTGACACGGGGCTGGGTGATCGACGAGTGGCAGGAAGCATGCCATGAGTTGGATCCAACCTACAATCCAACTATCACATTCATGACTGTCGTGAAACGGCATCACACGCGCTTTTACCCGAAAAGTGCAGAGGAGTCTGATAATGGTATTTTGCCCGACGCCTGTGAATACCTGTGCAACCCCAACTCCTTTTACCAATGCCATCGCAGTTCGCTAGGCTTTTGCACTTTTTAGAATGGAGTTGCTAAATCATCCGATTGAATATCGGTATTTAGTTGGTTTGCATCCAAATCTGCCCATCACCAATCCGCGACTTCATCTTGCGGAGGTTATGCTCTCAACTCTGAGTTTCTGGCATGATGCCTTCGGCTGCCGTGATGCGACGTTTAGATTGCGGTCATGGCGTAAACTTTGTATGTGACAGTCCCTTGATCCGACTGATGACGGGCAGTGACTGTCGCGTTAATGAACTGCGAAGCACCATACCTAGGTACCACTTTTTGTAAGACTCCAAGATGGAGGAAGGGAAACATGATCTAAAACACAACGTCAGTCACGCGATGACAGAATCGACGATGAGAGAGCTGCCAGACAACCACGTCACTAAGCGCGCTCTGCCACCTTGGATGTCATGATAGCGCAATCTGACGCGATCTTTCAGATGTTGTTCGCCATGCTCGATCTTTGAGTCTTACAAAAAGTGGTGCCGGGGCCCTTCAGCTTGATCATCTAAGCTGTTTCATTTCGAACGCTCCCGAGCCTTCCGCGATAGTAGAATCCCCTGGAAATATCGAACAACAGGAGATTGAAATAGTAATGCTATATATGGACGGGAGAATAATGAATATGGGGGGGGAGAGGGATTGATGGAGTTCAGGGAACATGGTGCCCGGCACTGTGATTGACACATTCGTCACACACCCGTACGAGTTTGATTTCTACTTGAATAGCCACTCGGGCATCAAGGGAACCAATAAGTGCACGCACTACTACGTGCTTTGCGACGAGAATGGATTTTCACCTGACTACCTGCAGCTGCTGACCTACAGGTGCAATGCACCGCATCCACCCACGACATGCATGTGTGGTGTCCTTAAACCAAAGGCATCGTTTGCTTCTCAATGTAAAAGATGGATTTTTCACACTACCGAACATATATCACTTCGTTTCTGTTGCCATTGCACGCAGATGAGACTGCATAATAGACATGAAGTTGGATAGATTTAGCGCTCGTCCGTTAAATGACTCGTACGTTAGATGACTCGTCCGTTAGATGACTCGTCCATTAGATGACTCGTCCATTAGATGACTCATCCGTTAGATGACTCGTCCATTAGATGACTCGTCCGTCAGATGACTCGTCCATTAGATGACTCGTCCGGTAGATGACTTCGTCCGGTAGATGACTGCGTCCGGTAGATGACTCATCCGGTAGATGACTTCGTCCATCTCGTCCATTAGATGGCTCGTCCATTAGATGGCTCGTCCATTAGATGACTCGTCCATTAGATGGCTCGTCCATTAGATGACTCGTCCGTTACATGACTCGTCCATTAGATGACTCGTCCATTAGATGAATCGTCCGTTAGATGATGATTTGAGCGTCTGGGGGCATGAAGGCAAGTCGGGCATTAAGCACTGATGAACGGTGACCAACCTTTGCGCGCCCAACCCTACATGTGATCCATCTTAATCTTCATCTTTGAGGATGTCCTTGAATGAGAGGGATTGTGGAAAGAAGCAGGATGTGCTATTCGTATAACCGAGCAACTCGATCGGTTTCCATAGTCCCCGCCGCCTATTATGCGCACCAGGTACGCACCTGTGCTCTCATCTTGTTGGCCATGGCACTTGCTCGAGAGCACGTAGGCACTTGTGTGATGCCTTCTGTCTTCATTAAAGTGACGGATTGCGAACCACTTTTATTTCAAAGTAAGAGTTTACAACAATGTTTATGGCAAGCAACCTGTTGAAGGTTTTGTTGCATGCGTCAATATTCAGAAAATATAATTTCACAAGATTCCTCAAATAGCAGCGTTCACTTATGCATTCAACAAGAGTGTTATTTTGGAATACCCATTCGTGTACCATCTAGCATATGCATGATCCTTCCTTAGCATAACAGGTGTGCATCTTTGCGAAAGTGATTGAAATGCTGGCTATCGCAGGCAGCGTTCCGGGGGCGCATGTTACTATGCCCAGAAGATGATAGCGACAGTGACGCGCAATCCGTGTCATCCGGGGTATCTGGGCTTTCACTGGCTTCCATCCACGAGAATTTGAAAATGACGATGTTTTATTCCTGAACCTCAGCGAAAGCTGGTTCAGCACTGAAGCATCAGATACAAAATTGAGGACCGCCGGCCCAATTACTGGACAGGTACAGCTTGGAGATTAGAGATGGGACTGGTGTCGCACAGACAAAAATAGTACATTTACGATAGCATATATATTCGGAGCTTGAATGCATGCAATAAACTTGAGTTGAAAGTTTGCATAATAAATCACTAATAAGCAGTGGTACAAGAAATATCAGTCTCGTATAAGCAAAATAAAAATGCAAACGTATGATACACTATAACACTTAATGTACTCTGTGTATGGACGAACACAAATCGCTTGCTGCCTATAGGCCTTTCACGGCTCGCAAGGTCGATCATCAGTAGGACGTTTGGACAGGTACACGTTACCGTCCGCCGTCCTGCTATGCACATTGGAGCCAATCTGTTGTGTTTTTAAATGCAATGCAAACAAAGGTGAATCCACACTTCTCGCCATTTGTCACTCATGTTGTCACGACGCCCAACGGTATGGCAAACGACTCACGGCGGTAACCTCACCTACAAACCTATGCACTGTGCAAAACCCCTCACGCGCATCCACCGTCTTGAAGGGGAAAACCGCCCATCCTCAGTGAAGCGCCCTGTGGGGCAGTCGATCCCTAAAAGCCTACGAAATGCAACATTTTGAAAAACATTGTGAAGAAGGACGGACACACCTTGTGATAAGTGAACATGAAGCCTTATTTGATTGCATGCGAGGTGTGGAAATATTGATTGTCAAAGTATGCATATAAGAAAATTACCAGCATTAAACATCAACCATGGTTTACCACAACGCACTTACCGCATCGGTACCAAATATAGAGGCATCCGATAGTAGACACATAGCAGGACTTAATACACGACGCTTCTCGCGGCCTGAACGGGGCATACGAATGCGGCATTGCTAATTCGCGATAGTATTGGAAATGACTATATAGCTAACAGGAAAGCTGTGGTAGGCACACGTGCAACGGATATGGACAAAGCTGAATTTGATTATTCAGATATAATAATTTGATAATCTACCATGCGCGGTAGCCAAGGATATGGCCTGAGCATTTTAAATATAACATTGTGCACCCACTACATCCCGGTTTTTTCGACCTGCATAACCGCAGAGATTCGGCTTTGAGATGTGTTCCGCATATATGCGCATTATGGTTGCAGTACCCGCATAATTACGGGTGTATGCAGCTGGTGTCAAACTCCCGCATAAAAGGTACCCATGGCAAATATATGGGGAATATGCGGCCCTTGTATTTATGCACATTATGGTTGCAGGATCCGTAAGTATGCAGCATACTACATATCTTGTAAGTATGTTGCATATTTGCGGAGCCGACATACCTGCGGGATCTAGCATATTCCAAATGTATGCCGCAGATTTGCAAATCCCGCACAAATGCGCGTAATAGGCATCACGCATATTTATGCAATATATATATGTGTGTGTCACGTGATGCGTTGTGTTGTGCGTTCGTTATGCAACGAAGGGTTAGGACAGTAGAACTCAACCGGAAATGCAATCCGGCCGGGTGTTATCGTCTAGATGCGTGGCCCCAACAATCGTGAACATACACTTCAAACAAGGAAAGTCAAAGAAGACGGAAAGACAAATAATATGCGAAATTAATATCACAAATGCAAGTTAATATATCTACTTAAAGTTGTTCAGGAATGTTCCTTGTCTACAGGGTCACTGTCTACACACTGTCTACACACTGCCAACGTTAAGTCTACGCTAAGCTCTAAGCTATGCCAGGCAAATCAACTATTTAGAAACAACGCCATTCGCGTTCCATTGTCTTCCCAACATAAATGGTAGTTGTAGGCTATACCTGAAAACACACACAGGTAAACGCCCGGTCAGTGCAAAACGTATGCGCGCCCTCATCATTGATGATGCGTGACACGTTTTTCATGCGCTAACCGGTTCCAAAAAACCCCCAGGGTATGCAATCTGCACAAATATTTCAAATCCCGTCCATAGGTTCAAGGAGAAAAAGGTGGTGCCTAAAATGTATGAAATTACCTTGCAGACTGCAACCGTACATACACCTTTCCAGCAGATTCCAGCGAACCCAACCTGTAAAATACACGGGTCGTGTGAGCGTGTGTGCCAATGTAAAAAACAGCACGAGCAAAACAACATGAAAAGCGGAAGAAGACTGACGGGCGGGTGAGAAAACCCGCTGCTGTGCATGCATATTGTTCACCCGTCCGTCAATCTGCTTTAAAGAATTCCCAGAGTTCCTGAAATTTGTATCGCGAGTCAGCAGTGAGTGTCACACTACGGTATCCGAGTATGAGTATCTTCTACGTAGACACCATTGGGAAAACGTGTTCCTGTGTACAGATTGCGTCACGCGTCGTTTATAATTTATAATTCTGGATATTTTATATCGGAAATGAACGATGCTACGCGTGATGGCATACCGCGCCGCGCCGCGCGGCGAGCAGATTCTGACGCGCGGCGCCCCAGCTCAGCTCCGGCGAAGTACAGTACTGGCCAGAACTTGCGAGTGGGCCCCTAAAAGCGCCCACCTGTTGGGCAACAAACCAGGAAAATTAGCAAGGTACACGCACAATGAAATTGTACTCTCTTAGGCCATTCATACCGCATTATCCATATTTGGTGCGCAATTTCACGCCGATATTTAGGATTTTAGGCTTTAAACCCCGAAACCCCTGACTGCATACTGAAGGCAACCCAACCGTATTTGGGCGTAAGTTTCGCAGTACTTATCCATTCGTATTATGACCGGATGTACAATCTCAGCCTACCCGACCTGACATTTTCAAATATCAAACACATGAATCCGGTCAGTTTGGGTTTGTAGTTGTAACGTCGTCATCTGTTAAGCGGTTCGCTAGCGGCCGCCGGCGCGGTGCCAGAGCGCACGATATCGCATTTGGGCGTAACTTTCGCAATGCTTATCCATTCGTGTTATGACCGGATGTACAATCCCAGCTCATCAGACCTGACATTTTCAAATATCAAACGCATGAATCCGGCCAGGTTGGGTTTGTAGTTGTAACGTCAGCTGTTAAGTTCGTTAGCGCGCGGTGCCGGAGCACGATATCGCATTTGGGTGTAACTTTCGCAATACTTATCCATTCGTGTTATGACCGGATATACAATCCCAGCTCCTCAGACCCGACATTTTCAAATATCAAACGCATGAATCCGGTCAGTTTGGGTTTGTAGTTGTAACGTCAGCTGTTAAGTTCGTTAGCGCGCGGTGCCAGAGCACGATATCGCATTTGAAGGGCACGAGGGTTGGAGGTCCAGCTGTCTTCAGAGGAAGGCGAAGGCGGGGACAGCACGCGTGGCGGAGATGATGGTGTTCCAACAGGGCTTAGAGAGCTCTGCTGCGATAAGGGCGTGGGTTCTATTAGATCGCCACGATGGGTCGTTGCTTGGACCGCGTCGTCTTGCTGGTCCACTGTTCGAGGTACGTCGAACTGTGCCATAGGAGTGGTCTTCGGTGGGTTCTCATCGAACTGCGAATAAGCGTTGCTCCGCGTTGCGGTCGAATTACGTGGTCGTGTAGGTAACCACACGTCGCACTCCACTGTTGGCCGCTTTGTGCCGCCTGCCACGGACGCAAGCTCCACTGTCGTCGCCCCGAACTGATGCTAGTCGTGCCTCGATGCCATTCCGCATTGCTATCGGTTCCACTTCGCACAACGCCAGGGTCGCGATCCCCAACGGCTCGGCGCCGCTGTAGGCTGCCCTCTCCAAGCCATCACTGCGTGTGGTGTAGATGCGTGAGGAGGGGTCGGCGAGTTTGAGAACTTCCGTACTCCTCTCAGCAGCCCGGGCGGACACCCGGTGAGGAGGGGGCGATGAGGTCACACTCCGCGGATCTGCCTCCCCTACAGGTCGTGTTGGGGGGGCTGACATTCCCCGAAGCGTTCGTCGACGCGAAGCACCCAGTAGTTGCGGCGATGTACCGCCCTGCGCGTGGCGGTGACCGAGCTGGCATCAAGGTCTCGCCAACTCGCCGCCTCAGTCGTGAGCTGTACTACAGGTTCGGGCAGCGACAGGTTGTCCTTGGGTAGCGTTCGTAACTGGTCGGGGGTGTCCACGGCGGTCTCCTTCCCTTCGCGCCTGCTCTCACCTGCGCCTTCGTTGTGACTCAGCTCGGCATCACCATCGCCGTTGAGAATGCTCGTTGTCATCTTGTTCCGTGGTCCGAAGGCGACGGGGTTCTCCTGGTCTTGGCTGTATGCGGCCCCTCCCGGTCTGCAACCCTCGAGCTTATCCTGGTAGGCAAGATGCTGGTGTGCGGCTCCTGCCCAGGATCGTTGAGACGAGGTGGTCTCTTGAAACGAGGTGGTCTCGGGTAGAGGGCTCGAGCTCCTCCTTTGACTCATGGTGACGTCCAGCGGTGGATGATCGGGATTGACTGATTCAGACGGGGAAATAATTAACGACCATCTTGCAAAAATGAGACACGCGGGCGTAAATGAGAAACAAATGAGAAAGCATTAAATTGTCTGCCAAATTGGTTTTTGGGGTTCTGAATGACAAATATGAGGGTTAATTTGAATAGTCCTTGAAGGAATTTCGAAAAATCTGGTTTTTGACTCTTCAAAGTAGCCACGCGAGTCACGCGTGCGGCAAGAAAACGGGAAAGGTGGAAGTATCGTGTTAGGTGTGGAAAGTTATGATTTTGCCTTATGTTTGTGAACGAAATGTTATATTTTTGCACTATTAGAATATGTAATATTTTGACATTTCCAAAAATGCAACTATTTGCTTACATGGGAGAGATCCAGCAGATTTATGGCCCATTTTAGGGTGTTTGGAGGGTCACGTAGTAAAATACTTCTCATCGGGCGAAAGTGAGCAGCAAAGGAGATATTTTCAAAAGCTATTGTGCTGGCAAAGTTGTTCGGGACTGAAAACAACCAGGGGTGATGCTCCCTCAGGCTTCATGTGACCCAACATGGGCATTCAGCGGGTCAATTTGCCCTGAACAGGCTATTCCAGCACGATTCTCGGCAGCTAAGAAGACCGGTTAACTGTATTATTTCGCGGGAAACATTAAAATACGTCAGAGGCAAAATATCCCGCGGCAGGTGTTCCTACAGGTGTGCTGCACATGGATATATCGGGGCGTCCAAGGTTCAGGGTTTTAGGGTATATGTTGGAGGAGTCGTAACCGGAGGTCGTTTGCACACACCTGCGTTCGTGACATAGAACCACAACCCGCACCTTAGACTACCTACACCAGTATGGCCAATATTGGAATATTGCAGTATTGGATATGGCCTTTCGATACTTTTACGTTTCGCGACTGCCAGTTACAACAAGCCCAATGGGTTCCTGAAGACCCTTTAATTCTCCGCTTGTGGCAGCAAGCGCGGGAACAAGCAGAAGAAGACTGGGAGGACTTCGGGCAACATGCAGTTAATCTCAGGACCTATCACTGGTGGAGTTTTTGGCCGATGTACGTCCACGGCCGTAGATCCAGCGAAAGGTTCGGTGTGAGGCATCTCGTGTACTGGTATGAGGGCGGGTGGATCTACCACCGATACTCAGGTTTGGAGTGGCGGGCCTGGCGAAATAGAAGCCGCCACAGCGAAACAACGCACGGTGCCCTGACAGAGCTGGAAAGCGATATGCTGCAGGAAGATGAAAGGAGATGCGCAGTTTGCGGGCGTATGTTAAGAACCTGCACCCTGGCGCGCATATTTGATGCTAGCGCGTGCAATGAGGAGACGTATTGTGCCGGGAGTCGGCGGATCAGCCGGTATCGGCGGATCTGCTTGAACCGGTACCGGAGCTAGCTGAACCGATGACGGAGCTGGCTGAACCGGTACCGGAGCGGGGCCGGCTGACGATGCCGGCATCAGGCCGGATCCTGCTGCCAGCGCCGGAGCGCCTGGTGATAAGTCCGCCCGTCTGAATGCATGATGGCGATGCTCTGACCTCTCTGACGGCAGAGGGTCGGACGTTGGTGGGCTAAATGGTGTCTCTCCCCAGCTCGGCCTTCGCACTTCTCTTCGCGTTCGTCGCCCTCCGTGCCCCTTTCGCGAGATAACGGGCGCGTCCAGGTCCGTGTCGCTCTCTGCCATACTGGGCGTTGTTCGACACGCAAGGTGATTGCTCGGGCCGAGTTGTGCTCAGAGCTGCATGAACACCGGAGTCAAACAGCGCTTCGGAGGCAGCAAACAACGCTAATTGATGCTGCTCCAAATGTGTGATCTCCACGGCCTCCGGCCCTCGGTGCAGACGCTGCTGCTGATGTGAGTGGGAGGCGGGCTGGGGCTGCTGTCCGAAGTGTGCGTGCCCCAGCGAGTTTTCGGGGCGTCCGCCTAAGGGCCTCGCCCGTGCCTGCAGGCGACGCCGCCGGGGTTTCCGGTGTTGCTGACTCCGAGGTGTCGTACAGTAAACACTCAGTATTAAGGAATTCACCGTTAAGGAATCAGCAACGTTTGGGGGGGGTCACGATTTTAGTGATTTGGCTGGCTGGACCCCAAAAAGTAAGGAAGAGGTCCGAAATAAGGAAGGCTCGCTGGCTGGCATGCTTTCGGCAATCTTAAAATAAGAAATTGACGCTGACATAGCTTGGCGCGGTACACATGGCATTAGGCTAAGCGAGGCGCATCCGGATTTTGCTGTAATCATTGGTGTTACGGGGTATACACCATCGTATAAGCTATGTATATGATGCCTACTCGTTCGGTCCATTTTACCACGTTCGAAAAATCAGCACACAATTTTCTCGAAAATTTCAGTTTGTGAGGCTGAGGAAGATAACGAATGGCGCTGGCTGGCTCATGGATCGGGTTCCTTCTAATGAACGAATTCGTTAGCACGCTGGCGGCGGTGAGGGGGTCACGATTTTAGTGATTTGGTGGGCGCCGGATCTGTTTCATTGAATATGAGTGGTTCTGTAGGCAGACATCTCCCTGGCGGCACGCGGGAACGTTCTGGTCGTGCATTACACCGTATTGAGGTTGTAGCAAGCTCCAGTGGTGCAGCCCAACGGTGGCCCGTTGTCTGTGGCATGTTGCGCTGCGTCGGGCTAAGCGATCGCGCCGGCAGCTGTGCGTCGTATGCCACTGGCAACCGTAATGCGCCGTGACCGTAAGCCCCAATACTACTGCCTTGGCCTACCGCCAGCTGCGCGTTGCGCCGCGCTGAGGTTACGAACTCCATGGCTACTGCCCCGTGGTTCGGTACTATCACAAGTACCAAGCCTTATGCTTCATTATGGGCACTAGAGGGGGTGTATGTGTCCCATGAAGGTTTCGAAAAATCATTTAGGACCCTTTTGATTTATTGTTGTTGCTGAAATTTACTCCCATCGACTTTAGGTATGTGTATGCGCGGCATGCTTTCGGGGGGTGAAAGACCATAAAATTAATTAAAATTTTGGGTACTATTACAAGTACCCGCATGTTTCGCCGCATAACTCCCGCTACACGCTCCGGATGAAGATTCGGAGACCCTGTTGACAAGTTCGCGAGTTGCCCGATCTGCAGTGTCTCGTCAGATTTTCCATCCGGCCTCATCTTGATGCCAAAATTTGCGGTTGAAGTCGCGGGGGTATAGAAAATCTGGGTATTTGCAAAACTAAGCGAAAATTGAAGGCCAAAATTTTGCTACCCAACGGCATTCGACGCCCTCGTGCGCCCAATATACGTGTGTTATAGACCAATGGCGCATAAGGCAACTCAGTTTGGGTGCCTGGAACGAAAATATATGAAGGGTAGCATCTCCATATCAAAGGAGGTCTACGAAAAAAAATCCGGCATTTCGGTACTTGAGATAGTACCGAAACGCGTTTCGGTACTATCTCAAGTACCACGGGGCAGTAGCCATCCAGCGCCTCGCTACTACACTGGGCCGCTGCCGGCGGTACATCACGTTGTGATGAGGCCGCGGGCCCCGACAACACGATGTCGCGGAAATGCGGGCTGTGCGGTCGTGTTGGCTGCTGTGCGTCGCGCACCACCGGCAGCCGAATCGCGCCGCGGCCGTGACCTTCGGTGCCGCCGACCCGGGCAGCCACCAGCTGCTCATCACGTTGCGCTGAGGCTGGCAGGCTGCGAACTCTCGCATCTCGCTGTCGCGCTGAGTCGTTGCGAGCTCTGGCGCCTTGCTGTCGCACTGAGCCACGGTCCGTAGCGTGTTGCGCTGCGCCGAGCTAATAACGTCGAGCTGCGCGTTATGCGGCCGCGCTGACTGCCGCGCGTCACATGCCGCCGGTAACTGGACTGCGCCGCGGCCGCAAGTTCCGGTGCTGCTGGCTTGAGCTGCTGCCAGCAGCGCATCACGCCGCGCTAAGACTGTGAACTCCAGCGCCTCTCTGCAGCGCTGAGCCGCTGTGGACACCACCGGCACATCACCGAGGCAGCACGCCGTCGGTGATGCGTCATGCAGCCCATAGTCGTCACGGGCTTCGGTGCCCTGCTGCTGCACTGAACTGCGGAGGACCGCGGCCGGCGGCGTGTTGTTACGAGTCATAACTGCGCGCTCCAGTATCTCAATGGTGCGCTGGACTACCGATGGGGATATGCCGTTCTGGGCCGTAACTATGGCCCTTGGTGACCTCTCGTCGTCGCGTTCCATTACTGCGGGAAGCACGCTGTGGCGTACCATGGCTGCGGGCGTCTGTGGTACGTTGTCGCAGCGCGCTGCAGGCGGTGGTGTAGCATGTCGCGCAATGGTGGTCGGCATCGGCGGCTCGTTGCCATCCTGATCCATTGTCACATGCGTGCTCTGTGGCACTGCGGCTTTGAGAGGCAGAGACTGTCCATCGCGCTGAGATGCAGTTGGGGGCGCGCTGCACCGAGCGGTGACTGTGAACGACATTGGCCCTTTGCTGTGCTGGGCTGCCACCAGCGGAGCGGTCCCCTGTCCCGCGCCTTTGAGCGTCGGTGGGCTACCACCCTGTCGAACAGTTGTCTGTGGTGCGCCACGCTCTGCGCTGCGGCGGTGACCACTCGTGATTCCCTGCCACGCTGACTTGCTGCCACGACTGCGTGTAGGTCCGGACGGCAACAAACAGCCATCACGCTAGACCGCAGCTGGGGGGGCGCTGCATCGAGACGTGGCTACAGGCGTCATCAGCTCCGTGTTGTGGCGAGCCGATGCTAACAGAGCGCTCCCCTGTGGTGCGTCTGTAGCTCCCATCCATTTGCTGCCACGTGGGGTTGCTCCCGACAACGCGTTATGTTGCGTCGCGATCGTGGGCATCAGTGGCTCGCTGTTGCACCGGGTCTCCGTTAGAGGTGAGCATAGCAGCGCCGCGGGTTCGAGCGATGCCAACTCGGCCTCATGTTGGCTCATCACATCACTGGGGCCACGTCCCTTTGGGCGGGCGAAAGGTGTGAACCCCTCCGTGGCACGGAAGTCAGAGGCTCGCGCGGGACTGTGTCTTCCGATACAGACGTCACCGCTGTAACTCTTGCAGCAGGGGCGGGA